>LKNJ01006546.1:0-15000 GCA_002120245.1 Maccullochella peelii
GTGTGTGTGTGTGTGTGTGTGTGTGAGAAAGAGCAGTAACACCTTCCCTCAGTGTGTTCAGCGCCTCTCTCCAGCTTTGACCTTGGCAGGGAGTGTGGACAGGTCACCAAACCAACTGTCTATGTGGCTGTGTGTCTGTCTTCTAGAGGATTTTTAATACACAGGGTCAAGACACTGCACTTTGAGGCACTTCACCCCCACTGAGAGAAGTTGTTGGTTTAGGATGCCAATATGACTGCCCATATTTACAGATGCTGGGCTGTAGCTAGGTAATACTGTTGTGACGATTTCAATATGTGCCAAAGTAAACTGCTCCCAGCTGGGTATTCATTTTATAAAGACGTAGCAAAGTGAAATATTTGGGAATGACCAGAAAGAGACTATTTTAGGTATAACCTTAGCGCTCTTAAAGGGGCACTCGACCAGTTTTACAAATGAAGGTCAGTTTACTTGGAGTACTACTCAACAGTTGTATAATGTCTTCTGTGTTTTTCAAAGTTTGAAAAAACAACCCTAGTGATGTCATCAGGGTTAATCTTAGATTGTTTGAGACAGAACAGAAAGTCTGTTACAAACTGGAAATGTAGAGTTTGAAAGAAGTGGGCATTACCAGAGAGGGAGGGTCTAATGAAAGATAATATTGGGTTGCATTATGGGAACTGTAGGAACCAGTGTTTCTTGAAGCCTGGCCCATAACAGGGAAAAAAATTCAGGATATCATAGCCTCTGAGGTTTCAATATTGACCATTCTTATTTTAATCTGTCTCTTGTGAGCCTCTCATCTTAATGAATGTCCAATGCTAAATTGTTGGAGTACACCTTTAAAGATCTAAGAATGAGTTAATATCATAGGAGCAAAACATGTGGAATCCAGAAAAGGCACTGCTGTCCCACTCTCTTTGTTATGACACAATTTTAAATAATTACACATAACATTGTTGTTAACACAGTACATTCATATACATTGTACATGAAGAATTCTATCAATAGTATAAATGTTGCTGGAGTGCCCTATTGGCCTAGGTGTTAAGGTCTGCCAGCTTGGCTAACAATAATATAAATGTTGTCAGCTATGCAGATTAAAAATTGTAGATGCCTTTTTAGAGGGTCAGAACTTTAATTACAAGCCGACTCCACTCAAATTGATGATGTCATTCCGAGGATTTAATGGTAGTCTGACTTAAATGGGCACAAAATGTTTACACCCCCAACTTGAGGAGGCTCTCCATGTCACTCTTAATAGTGTTGGCAAGCCAAATGGAGGTGCTACTGAGTTAGCTTAGCATAAAGTCACGCCACTAGCACCTCCACCTCACTTGGATTGATTTTCAAATAGATATAGGAGGTGGGGACAGGCTGAAAAGGCAGTGTTTCATTATTCTTTAAAGGGATAGTTCACAGTTCATGTCTTTGGGTGCAGTTTTATGGAACTTTAGCGTGTCCAACCCTCACCTGCTTTGATGTGGATGCTGGGGCTACGAATCTTGCCTGCTTGGTTCTCAGCAGTGCAGAAGTACTCATTGTCGTGAATAATGCTGTTATAGGCGGAGGGGGAGAAGGGGTAGAGCTGGAGGGTGCCGTTGGCATGCACGTGGCGGATATGGGGTACGTCGTAAATGTCGTCTCCGGCGGCCAGGTACCAGCGCAGGACGGCATGGGGGGCGCCGCCCGCAGGGCAGGGCAGGGACACCCCCACCGAGCTGGAGAAGGTCACCCGCTGCAGGGAGGCGTTCACAAAGTACAGCCGCGTAGAGACAACATCCTCACTGTTGACTGTTAGGATGAGAGAAAGAGAAACAGAGTTCGTTAGATGGTAAGTGTCAGACATACAGGCAACACTCAAATATCAGACAGGTATTAAGAGAGGGGGCATGTGCACAATCAAAGCGCATTGCTGAGGTATAACTGAAATCCTCATTGTTTAAGCACCACTTAAAACTGATAATGAAATCAATTTAAACTTTGAATAAAATAGCACAGTGTAAAAAACTGTAACACAACAAATAATGTAAGAATGTTAACACTTAACCTGCCCATACATACAGTTTACGGATGAAACAACACAATGTAGGTACAAAGTGTTAACACAGTGTGTGCACAAATGCAGTAATTATTTACTAAACAGCTACAACAATGTTTCTGTCTATTATTTACTAAAATGATGTTGAACAGACTGACGGGTAACCTAATAAGTTGCAAGATATGGGATCATGTTTTGCAGATTTGCAAACTAACTGGTTGCCAAAAAGTTGTATCAATGGAAATATTAACTTTAGAGAAGCACACTGACCAGACAAATATAAACCTTGGCGAATTCCCCTCTAAAGAATTTTGTTTCAAAAAAGTTTTGATCAAAATGAATACTTTACTCAATATTTTTTTGTTAAATGACTTGATAATTGTGTATCATGCCATATAAAGCAGATAATGCAAATATCAAGTTAAGTTAAATTAAAGAAAAAATTAATTTTGTATGTAAATCTTTGTCCTTGTACTGTTTTTTAAATTTTTTTAGGCACAATATGTTCTAGAGATGAATATTTTCCATGAATCAATTCACTGGTTCACTGGAATAATGGACTATTTTAAGATGAGCATGACTCCTGTTGAAATATAACTGAAAATTCTTCCTGATCTAACACACTTACACAGACACCCACATCCAGTATATTCAGGTCACCTCAACCCAAACAACTTCCTCCCTGTGTGCCAAACTGCAGCCATCCATCTCATCCCATATGCATTATCCTAATATCTCTAATCTAATATATGTGTCCAGAGAGTCCTTTGGAAATCTGCCTCCCAACAGGAGGGAAAAATGGGTCACATAACTCGACCCCCACCACCTTTTCTGTTGATATCCTGTCATTCAGGAAAACAGTAAAAAGTATTCACATGGGTGTGACAGCAAACTGCTGCACTTCTTAGGCCTGCTCAAGTCTGTCATATCTACTGTAGGTTTTTCTCTAGCCATACAAGCCTGAGGAGCTGTATACCACAGATGTTTGCTGTAAAACAACTGTATTGTGGCACAGATGAAGAGCTGCTGCCAGATAAGCTGTCCTAGGGGAGACAGACCACCATATATCCTCTCTCTCAAATGCCCTCTTCCAGTTTAGAGCAGGGTAGCAAGGCACCTTTTAAGATGTGTGTGTTTCTGTGTGTGTGTGTGTTTGCTGTGGGGGGTGGGGTGTAGAGGAGTGTAAAGAAGTGCTGAGCTCAGCTTGGCTGGAGGCCAGGGGAAGACGCTGTGCCCCGAGCCGGAGAAGTTTCTTCTCAGACAATGATACTTAATTAATCCCTTTTCCCGGATTGTGTCAACAATGCCTGGATTAGCCCTATCTCTTAAATTCTGTCTGTGCTGGGAGAAAATAGGGTGTTGGCTAAGACACATCAATGGAGCTATAAAGACACTATCAGATGTCATTGAGGCTCTAATTTTCTACAGATCCTCTACATCAATGGATATCATTAGTAACTAGCTATAAAATGAGAGACAGAAGATTACATGGCAAGATGAATGAATGGCTGATACAAAAGACCATTTTTATATCTGTTCTGTCCGGTATAAATAGTAACATGCAATGACATAATGACATTAATAACATGACATGAATGGGATGAATTACATGAGAAAAGGCCCAAAAGTAAAATGCAGGGATTAGGGATATGATCTAAACTGACATAAGGTGATTTTCACTCTCCTCCATTGTCTGCTGTCTGCCACTTTATGCATCCCTCTGTCTTATCTTTCGGAGTTACTCATCTTTTTCTTTGCGTTTCCCATCTACCATCATTCTTTCACCCTTACCAGATATCCCTGCTAGACACAAACACACTTCCTCTCGTCTTTTCCTGCCACGCTAGAGACAGGCAATGTTATGTGATTGGAATTTGTATGCCAGACGCAGAGAGTTAAACCCACATAATCTCCTCTCACATTTAACACACACACACACACACACACACAGTCTATCCACCCTGTAATCGCACTGCTGTGGGAGGCCGATGTCCGACTTCCCTGGTTCTCGTGTATGTGTGGGTGTGGAGCAGAAGGAGAGGTCGTGGAGCCAGGCAGCAGTGCAATATTGTAGACAGGACACGGGTGGTGGTTGGGGGAAAGGTGCTCAGGTGCAAAGGTGTTTGGATGCAACCAAGTGAGTGAGTGAGTGTGTGTGTGTGTGTGTGTGTCTGTGTGTGGTAAGGTCAAAGGCATAGAGAGGTTAATGTTAAATGACTGCCTCAGTTCTTGATGTCAAACTCAGCCAACAGCAGAGGCTAAGGTGTGCAGGAAAAAAGATGTGATCGCTGCTCATGGAGCCGCAGAGATGCTGAGGAGGTAGAGAGTCATTGTTCTCGTGCCTACCAGCAAAAATTGGAGCAGATCCTCTGTGTTCAAAAATCTGTATTCAGGTCAAGTTCAATCCATCCTACCGTTCGAATCCATGTCAATCACTCTCACAGGCTGCTAGGCTGACTGATCTGCACTTTCAGCACCACGGAGAGCGCCACAATGTACGGCTGCGTGAGGAACACACACGGAAGTGTTTCCATACCGAGCAAACAAGGAGGAAACTATTAGCAGAGGATACCAGTGACAGTGCCCTGCTTCTCTCTGATGATGCTATTTTAGGAGCAGAATATTTTCATGACAAAAACTATTTATTCAAGCTGTAAAAGCCCTACATTGTACAAGAATTTGTGTACAGAATATTATCATCCTTTCACATACCAGTAATCACAAAATAATGTTATCCTTCAGACTAGTGGTTCCCAACCTTTTTTGTCCAATGCACCCCCAAAAGTAGGTTCAAGTACCCCTTCATTATACACCTTGATAGATGGGATGGCCTTCGACGAATTGTGGTGGATCTGTGGCTGACCACATGACTCTGAAATTGTCCATGTTTAGGTCTCTTTTTTCTTTCTTTTTTTTAGTAGGTTTGGTCAAGTTTTGTCAACCATTTATTCATTACTTTCTATCTATTTCTACTTCTAAGCTCACATGCGAACTAATTTTCATGCAAGACTTGGTGCTGAAGCATGTAGCTTGAAGATTACTGGTTAAAGATCAGCATCAGCACACCAATTTGCAATCCTATTTGTGTGTTGATATTCCTCCTAAACATAAATATGTGGATATATCTTTTGTATATATATATTTTTAATTAAATCTTAATCTCTATTTTTTTTTTTATTATTCTAGCTACTCCACAATCTTTCCAGGTACTCCCTGGTAACAGCAGAAGTACTCCTTATAGGTAAAAGTAAGGGAATCACTGCTTTTTACTAGTGGTTCTCAAACTTTTGGCTTTTGCCCCCTTAAAATGAGGCAATATCCCTCTTCAACTGGTTGTGACCAATTTAATATAAGAGCAGTTTTTTTTTTATGATTTCTAAAGGCCTGAAGAGGTCAAATTATCCAGTAATTCATAATTGAAAAAAAGCAAAACTTTGAGGAAAGTCTGAATAAATAAACACAATTCTGTGTAGCAGAAATATTCCTTTGCTCCTTTCCTAGCCTATTAATCACCTCCGGACCCCTCAGATTTGTTCGGTGATCCCTTGTAGGGGTCCTGACCCCAAGATTGGAAACAACTGCTTTTACCTAATATGCTCTATAATTGGATAATCAGTTTAATTTAAAGCATCATGTGATATCATCAAAAACGGCCTCAAACAAATTCAAAACAGCTCAGATGCAACAACTCAAACTCAGAGGGAAAACCTCTAAAAAGCAGCAGGTTATGATGCGATGGCTAATCGCTTTGTCCTATGGTATGAATTCAGGTCACTGAGTTCACATACACACACTCATGCACACAAAGACACATGTGTACAACCACACAAAAGCAAGCCCCGCTCTACACTGCACGGATTACGGCCTCCAGCAGAAAAGACCATCATGACGATGCCAACCACGTGTGGCATCACGGTAATGGTTTGATGTCAAAACATCAAAATGGAATGAGGAAGGATGAGAGTGTGAAAGAATGGTTAAGAAGGTGAAGCATCTGCCTTAAAACTACCCACATTTTGCAACTTGGCATAAGGGTTTCCCAGACTGCAGCTGTTGCTTATGTGTGATATGATATAGACAATAGTGGAGTTCTTATTTTCTTGTCTCCCCTGGAGCTTTGACCTCTTTAGGATATCCGACAGTTGAAGTGTGCAAATAGGACAGCAATCATAGGCATTATTTTCATCTGAAAATGTAGTAAGCTGCATTAAGTAGCATGACTAAGGACATAAACAAATGATCCAGCCCAGACCTTCCATGAAGTTGAAATAAAACATATAGGTGACCACAGGGAAACTACAGAAACAATGCTGTCAGTCAAATATCATAATCAACTGTAAACATCTCATGCAAACAACATGAAGCAAAATAACCTAGTTTTTCCTCTTTATTTGGGCAGCATCTAACCTCAGATGGTTATCAGAGTCCTTTCATAGCCCCAGGCTCCCTTTGCACCCTTTCCCCAGCAGAGAAAGAAGGAGCAAAGGAGCAGCACTCATCCGATCATGAACTCTATTTTGATTTCCTTCTTCAAGCCTGGATGCATTGATTACAATGAAGAAGGTCAAAGTGATTTTGGGTGAAACACCCAGAAACGTCTTTCCTGTCGGCTAGACCCTTCACATTTTTTCTCTATATTTGCAATCCCCCCCCCCCCATCTTTAACCTTCACTTTTCTTTTTGCCTTACTCCTTTTCTTTTGACTCAAATCTTTCTTTGTTGTACACTCAAATACATTTGCACTTTTTTCCTGTTCTTGCAGTGGATATGAAAATGGAGTATGAATATGTATGCTGGAGAAGCAAGGATATTGCCTATGGTGAACCGCTATGCATAATGCAGCTTTTTCTGTCTCATCTACATTCATTCAGACACACACGCACAGAGATTCATACCATCACGTGCATAGAAAAACAGGGTTATAAATCCCTCTTCTTCTCCCTCCCACTCTAACTCTCTCTCCTTCAAAACACACACACACACACACACACACACACACAGTCACATAAATACATTTCAGATTGCACATATACGTTCATAATAGCAAGTAGATTTTCTATGTGGTGAAGCATGTAGCACTACAGATAACAGCACACAAAACACATTCAGGCCAAATAACAGCTGAAGCATTGAAGTCAGTGGCAATACAATCTTTGCAGTGATGCTCCAGAAAAATGGCAGAATATAAAAGGCTAAATGTTTGATAGAGGGTGCTACTCATTTACTATACAATGACTCCAGATTGAGATATGCATTAGGGTTGCATGACAATGTGTCTCTCTGCTTTTGTGTGCAGGAAATCATTTCTAACATGGTGCCATTTCACTGGGAGAAACACTGTAGTCAAGAAAGAAAAACTGCATGGCAATAGTAGGGGATGTGAATACACTATGCATGCAGGCACACATACTGGAGGGGGGGTAGGGGGGGGTAAACAACCCCTATACACAGTTTATGCAGTGTCAGTAAAATATTAGGCAGCCATTTCAGCATTTGAAAATTCCCATCTCCCACTTCAAAAGGATGATTTCCGCTGTTGAACAGAGTGTCAGATTTGTAGAGATGTTTTTTTGTTTTTTTTTCCAATTCTCCCTCAGAGACAGGGCCATAAATTGTTTGGTAGTAAGCAGAACAGGAGAGAGAGAAAGAGAGAGAGAATGAAGTGGAGTGAAAGACAGAGTTGATTGTGAGATGCTAAAGTGTGATTGTTGGATTCTTTTGTCAGTCAGTCCATGACCATCAGTCTTTCTCCAGGCCTAATTGAGAGGCCACCGAGCTACCGGACACTACTGTCTTACTGTGCCTAAAACCTGTTGATCGAGCGGTTAAACTCCACTCCTCTGTGTGACAGCTTAGTGCAATAACAACGTTGTTGCTATGGACCATAATATCTACAGCTGTATGATGATAAACAGCCAGACAGTTGGGGCAGTTGGGACTGTTTTTGTTGTTTTGTGAGTGGTGCCTGATAACTGAATAGGCTCCGTGTAAGATTATCCCTCTAACCAACTCCTGTCGTGTACTATTGTTCACTTATAAAATCTAATTTTCCTTAAGCGAGAAGAAAATTCTCCAAATCAATTTGTTAGGAGAATTTCCTGTTTTGATAAAAGTGCAGAGATCCGCTTTAATGCGCCTTCAAGACATCACCACAACTGAAATTACCTTCTCACACCAATTGGCCGACGTGTTCGTGTGTTTCAAGACAAACAAAATGTTCAGACTTAATATATGAGACCGACTGCTCAGATGGACGTGTTTGTACCGCATGGTTCAAATGCCAAACGCAGAGCGCCAACACTTGACAATGAAAACAGGCTTTGCTCGCCGGAGCACAACGAGGGAGGCGAGTTAACCTGAGAGTGACATGTAGCTATTATACCGTGGAGCAGTCTCTCTCCAGGAAAACTGACAGGTTGTGCAGGCACAGCGGGACTCAGTCGGAGAAATAAGACATATTGCGGCCCTTTTCATGTTTTGATCTAATGTGACTTTTTGGAAACGACCATGCCTTATGGGAGATATGGGCAATGGATTGATTGTAGGTTCATTTAATCATCCAATTATTATTTTAGTTTGGTATGATTGTGTGAACTGATCAAATGTTTAAGTCTGATGTTGGTGGTAGAGAGGGTGAAAAGGGGTCTCACCTTTTACTCTCTATTGGCGCGATTCTGTAGTGAAATTACGCTAAATCACTTCATTGAATAAGTGGAATTAAAAAAGCAACAAAAACTCCTGCACATAGACCCTCTCCCCCTCCATGTTCTGCACATTCATTGCCATGCACCTGTAAAAATCACTTTTACCTTCCATCAGATAGACCAAAATAGTAAATATCTAACTATGTGTCACATAGCACCCCATTCCGAAACATTCCGAAGTTGAATACTACTTCCACCAGACACTAAAGCCTCAGTTGTCCAATCCAGACGCAACATCTCTGAGTGCATCGTGCGGGTGTAGCCTAGTAGCCACCAGAGTCTGACTCATACGGCAATTACTGGGCTCCCCCTCCAAGCGCTTCTCCTCTAGTCTGTATCTGTTTTGATTCCAAATTTACACACAGCTCGTGCTCTGCAACGCCACAGATCAGCGGCTCAGGCCGGTCTCAAGAATACACAGGAGTCCCCCTTGTAAAGGAATGAGAAAATACTCTGAACTGCGCCTTACAGGTGATCTCACAGCAGACCTAAACTACCCTTCATACTTCACGCATGTATTGGGATGGTCGTGGAATTTGGTGGATTATTTATTGAAATCAAGAGAAGAAAAATGTACCGACATTAAATGGCATAAGTGACTACATTTCATCTTACCAGACAGTTCACAGATAGACAGGACAGACACACACACTCACTGTGGGTCTAAATAAATGAGAAAAAAAGGGGAAACACGATGCTTAGTCCATCAAATGCACATATAAAAATAAAGTCCACGCACAATATAGAAGCCAAAGTGTTTTACATCTATGCAGGATAAACACTGTAACACAGTCAATATTCAAGTATGTGTTGCAAGGTGCCTGTCGACCGAAACTGGATAAAACCGGAATCACATTAATTGATGAAATAATTATAGCAAGAGCTCTCACTCCATCTCGATCACTCCATGGCATTTTTTCCTTGAAATTTCTACAATTAATGATTGAACCTCCTTAAATTCCACACTACAACGGCTGTCGTTTTTCTATCTGATTTAAAAACAAATTAATTGTTATAATTATTGAGCATCCAGTTTCTCAGGCCCTGTTCTGGCCTATCAGGCCTAAAAGCAGATTCCCACACAGCCCTCAGCTGAGTTTGTCTCAATTTTATTTCCATAAAATGACAAGCAGCCTCCCAAATCATGACAAAGAAGAATGAGTGTACCCCCCCCCCCTCTCCATCTATCTGTCCATCTATCCATCCCTGTCCTGTCCCCCTCCTCTCCGCACTCATGGGTGCAGGTGTGCTGATATGCAGCCAAACCAAAGCAACAAAGCAGTAATAACCTAATGAATGTCAAATTAATTAAAGAAAAAATATAAGGAAAAAGACTAAATTTTCTTAAAAATATGTAGTGGTGTGAACTGAAATATATTTTCTTACTGGAATAAAAATAATAATAATAAGCAGAGAATTGTGTGCCATTCTAGGAGGCGCGGCCAAGCCACGAAAATACGCAGTACTAATGCATATGCATGTATGATAATATAGCTACCCCCCTTAAAATAAAGTTTATTAAAAATCATACATATCTAAAATACACAGCAGCCACATGAGGCAACAAATCACAGTTGAATCGTGCAAAATGAGCGAAACATGGCGTTGAAAAACAACGGAAAATGGAAGTTTGTTTTCCACTGCGTTATCTACATCTCTCCCATCTCAAGCACTCTTTCCGCTCCACTGGCTGTTTGCAGCCCCCAACCCTCCTCCCCTCTCCTCGCCATTCACACACACACACACACACACACACACACACACACACACACAGTACATCTCGTTCAGTCACGGGACAGGGCGATGTACAGTGTGTATAATCGAAATAGACCCTGTAATCCAATTACATACAACAAAAACAGCCCAGAAGTCCTCGCCGCAGCTGCAGCCTGGCAGAGGGCACTGCCAAGGCCAATGATGGAGACCAGGACCATGAAACACGCGTGCTGCCCACAATTATAAACAAATGCTTAAGATTATTTCATTTTTGTTAACTAATAAGGTTTATAATCGGGCATCTTCAGTTACAGACCCATGCGTAAAGGAAAGGGATGAAAATGAAGTGAGAAATAGAATCTTGGATCTTTTTTCCATTGTGTGGTTGTTACAAAGTGATAGCAATCCATATATAACAGAAAAACAGAACACGTTCTATTTAAAACGGCAAACTGAATCATTCTCTCCCATCTGCAGCACTTAGAGCGAAGCCAATCAGTAGAATCTGGTGCCACAGAAAATGGTGGATGAATAATTAGACCAGGGATGATAACAACTGAGTCTGCATACACTGGCAGTCCTACATTTTATCAAAGAAAATAAACTGTAATATATGGCCTCGTCTTTTAAATGTCCAACAGGGGCACATTATCAACAAATTAAAGGCCAGCGCTCAATACCCCCAGCATCGGTTCACGCGTCTCTCATAAAATGCATTGACCCTTGTTGCCACACAGCTGCACACACTCTTCAACACACACACAAACTGGTGTTTATGCACTATTTTAGTGTTCCTTCCAAAAAAAAAAAAATAGCCTACTGATAAAAAGGATGCTTTAACCCCTAGGGACCCCGCTCCTCTCCCTCCCTCCCCACGCGCGCATACACACACTAACATCTTATTTGTGTTGGGACAGGACAGAAAAAGTCAGCAAATGCATTAAACTCCTCTGCCCCTTTGGTCTTTTGCGAGTAAACAGCCTACAGCTGTGGTCAGCATCAGCGCTCGAGGTCGTCAGTCTATCAGTGCGCGCGCCTGCAGATCCTTATCAGCCTCTCCTTCTATTCAACAGCCTCCATATTCACGACACCTCCACATATTCATCATGCAAAATGCAAATGCAGCTGTCTTTTTCATCTTAACGAACGCAGTGTGCACTTTAGAGATCTATCTCACTGTTCACCCTTAATGCATATTGATTTTATGCATGCACACGATGAGCTTTTTTTGATCATTTTAATTTTAATCATATTATCAGCTAATCATTATGAGACACTGAGAACGTAAGAGAAACCCGAGAAAATTGACGCTGATCAGGAAAGCATCATTTCAAAGCATTAAGAAAAAGTTACTAGTCTTCTTCCAAAGGTGATTTAGAGTTTGATTTGACATCTCTGTCCCTCCTTTGAGAATTTTATCAATTCAATCCAACAACATGTATCAACCTGATAAGCTAATAAATACGCACAGCCAAGTTAAGCATTGCACTGGAGAGCAGGCAGCATGCAGATAAGCAACACTTGAAGAGACCTACCTTCTTGCAAAGAATACAGCAGAAGTAAAGTTACAAGCCACATGCCATTAAAAGCAGTTATATTTCACAGGAATGTTGTGCAGTCCCCCGAGAAGAGTGCACGGCGCAGCGGTCGGCCAGGCGAGGCTCCGTGCTGGACTGGTTCTGCTGATGCTCCCCGGCGGTCTCTCCAGCCCTGGTCCCACACTCTCCAGCGCCGAGAAACGAGCCGCGGAGAAAGTACCGCCTCTGCTCCCTGTTCTCTCCTCCCCTTACCGGGACAGGCTGCTGTCGCCCCACCCCCGGTATCCTAATGATGCGCCGTGATGGAGAGGTGAGCTAATGGGGGACCAAACGGAAACCACTGGGACCTCTGTATTACGCGCACTGGACTGATGCTTTTATCCGGCAGCTTGATGGAGTTCCAATGGCAAAGTTCAAAATATACCGTGAGACAAGTCATTTAAATTTTGTTTTTATGGAAGGAAGATCAAAAGACAGCCGTTGGAGGAAAATGCCTGCGCGTATTTTCCATGCAAATCAACTCAATCATTTCCATAAATCAGTTGTCATTGTCTTAGCAGTGGTGCGCACAGAGAGTGAAGTAGCAAAATTGTCCACAACAGAATGTGCCAATTGTAAAGTAAGAAAAGAACATGGGCATTTCGGAGCGCGAATTCCAGGTGAAGAAGGGAAGGAGGAGGAGGAGGAGCGCAGAGAAGCTGCAGCCTCCGTTTCATTCGAGGGGAAAGTGGGAATGCGCTCTGCGCTGCACACCTGCTTGTCACTACCAACACTCGTGCCGCTCAAATCACTTTTCTTTAAAACAGACTGAATAATTTTGATATTAAAACACAGCACTGGGGAATTATCTACAATCAACTTCATTAAAAAGGTGTGTATCAGGCTAATACTGGGATCGAGTCAATAAATTCGATCTGTGAATCTCGCCCCCTCTGTCTCACTCACTCACTCACACACACAAAGATGACCCCGATCAGTGCGTCTGTGAGCGCACACTATCCGTGCCCCTCTCTCTCTCTCTCTCTCTGTGTGTTTCTGACTCAAGAATCGTGTGTCTCTGAACAAAACTTCCTGCACTTTTATCCATCTTTATCCAGCTATTTAGATATTTTAAAAGTATAACTAGAAATATTCACATACATATGGTCTAACAAATAGTAATACAATCTTTAAGAATACTGTGAATTAAACAGATTGCAAACTACTTTAAACAAGAGGACTGAAGAAGGAAACAGCCCTAACATCCTGTTCTGTGGTCACATAAGCCTGTTTTACATGTGTTTACACTGCAGTTTAGCACCTGACCAGGATACAAGTGGGAGGGGATACCCCAACTGATGCAGTGTCAGTACCAGTGTACCGACTGATCTACTGACATGTTTTGGACTGTGCTTTCATCTTATACATATACTTTTTTTATAAAACAAATATCTTCCCAAACAAGTTTTAGGACATCATATATCACTCTAAATAAATTATTAGAAAAAAACAATCAACTGAACCACATGGCCACTGAGATTTCAACACTGCATGGGTTCAACGCTGTCTCATTCAATCCTCTCCTCATTTTCATTCAGTTCAACGCCTGAATGATCAACACACAATAAAATAAATACCAAAGCACAGCTGATTGTTGTTCACCCATTCCAGACCAACCATGGGAACTCTACTCGTTGTCCACTCAGTCACACTACTTATCTGACATCAAACACCTTCTACTTAACATAACCTCCACCATCACTCTTTTCCGTGTCTCTCTCAGTAATATAATGTGGTGTTTTGAGTGTCGTAACCAAAAGTAGTCCTGGTTGTGGAATAGAGCTGAGGCAAGCTGTGGCCTCTCTCACTCCCACTGAAGAGCCGCTGTAGTGCGGCAGGCAAGGCTGCACACTCTGCCTCCACTCTGTGTTATGTAACAGGTGGAAACACACACACCCACGCACCCTCTCTGTCTCTCTCTCAAACAGACCCACAAAACGTGCACACACAAGCACCACACAACGTGCACAGGAGCACTTCCATTATACATTCTGTACATCCGGATGTCTACTCTAAAAATATTTTTATAGATGAACACATTTTCAGCTTTATGCACTTCCTCAGCCACAAACCAAAGTCCAGGTTTAAAAGTGCAGCCTGTAGTGCATGGTGACTGATATGGGCACTCTTGTTTAGAAACCTGACAGCCCTCAGGGAATATAATCTGTCTCAGCATCATGTATTCTGCACCTCACTACTCCTTCTCCTTTCCCAATGACAAACCGGTCATATAACAACACCCAACACCTTGACACTCAAACCAAGTTCCTCATAAACAGAAGCTCCACCCAGCAGCCCTGTATGGTAACACATGAAGTCTCCGTCAGGACTTCAAAAGGCAGCGTGGCAAGCTGGTTAAGGGGCTGATGTGAGTCGGCCTGACAGCACCAAGCAGGTTGTACTGTATGTCAGCCAGTGATCATCATGGGGGCTGACAGGCTGAGCTGGGCCAGCCAGGCCAGAGAAAAGGCAAGCAGCTCCCAGACAGCTCGAGTGACTGTCACCGAGGACAGGACCCAGGACAGGCTGCCACCACACCACTGAAAACCACAGCACCATGTGACTCATCTCCATCACTCTCCCCGTTGCTCTGCTCCGTCGTTGCCTGGAGATAGGAAAGGAGATGGGAAACGAGGAGAGCGAGGGGAAGAGAGTTTGTTGACTGAGGAAGAAAACGGGTGAGCAGGGCAGCAGAGAAACAGAAAGCAGAGGGAGGGGTGAGGGGTAGACAGAGAGAGTGATGAGGCGGATACGTTAATGTGGATGTTAATGTTAATGCCCAGACAATCAAAGCTCCCCTCCGGCCCTGACTACATGCTAGGATCATATTAGCGCTAATGTATCCAGTATTAATACACAGCCCCAAGCCCAATGAAACCTCAGCAAGGTCAGAATTAGGGGAGAAAGGGGGCACATGGTGGTACTGCTTAGCTCTGCGCAAGGTCACAGGGATCGAAATGAGAACAGGGAGAGAGCTGCAGGA
>LKNJ01006547.1:0-16769 GCA_002120245.1 Maccullochella peelii
AGAATGTAAGCAAAGCGGAGAGCAAGCAGCAAAGCGTCTGCACTGTAAGAAGCAGGAAGCCAAAAGCCTGCTTCTTACAGCCTGTGGTATCCTCTGTGAAATGTTGTAATATTTTGTCTACCTGTGTTAAGGGTAAAATGTTTGAAACGCCCAAATAACTGTGTCATACATTAGTCAAATTTACACATTACACCTTTAAATAAGTTGATGCAAACATATCAAAATGAGAACTGGAAAATCTAAAACTAGACTGAAACTTAAGTCCAAACTTTCTCAAAACAACAACAACAAAAAAAAAAAATTGTGACGAGGCAGTGAAAACTGAGGCAGGCTGAGGCTGATAGCAGTAATAATAACAACAAAACTGAAAACAGAGAGCATGATGCATTTACTTTACCTTGTCTTTATCAGCCTCCACTCTGTCTTTAACCCTCATGTAGGTCCTGAACACATACAGAAAGAATTACTGGTCATAATGTACTTCAAGTATTGCATATTAGAATATACAGTATTTTATGTTTCTCTTTATTTTCATGTATGTATATTCATGTAAACACTACATGTATACATTTTGTCCTGCATGATGTAAATATGCAACTACATATGTTAATATTCTGGCATATTGGTGGGTATGTAAGCATGTATATTATATGTGTATGTGACCATAAATAAACCGTGCAGGTAAACAGACTCAGCAGTCATTTCAGGTTTGCTTCTGTACATATGTGTACACATTTTAAGCTGTGTTATGTATTTATCTACTCTATTTTTATCCATGTATATATTGTCAAGTACATTTTGTCTTCACATTTGCTGATTTTTAAATATATTTTTGTACATGTTTTTGGGGTTTTGAATATATACTCAGTTGCCAGTTTATTATTAGGTATGCCTAGCTAAAACTAATGCAGTCTAATACATCAGCTCTGCAATAAACCCAACCTTCATGAAGGTTATAATGTTATAATGTTTTTAGTGAAAATGTTTTAGAGAGGTGTTGATTCAACTGTATGGTCATTTAAGAGGATGTAGTTTGTGGTGCTGTTGTACTGTGTTATATGGACAGGTGTTTCTATTATTTTGTCCACCCCATTTATATCAATGAGGAAACACCTCTCTGTATTACCTCTCTAAAACAGTTTCAACAAAAACATTAGAATTTATTTCAGGGCTGTTGTATTAGACTGCATTAGCTTTAGCTGGGTGTACCTAACAAACTAGCTACTGAGTGTATTTTTCTCTGTATTTGCTAGATTTTGAGTATATTTGTATCTATATTTCGTACATTTTTACTTCCCCGGTCGACAGCGCGCTGGTCAGCCACTCCAGGTCTCTCAGTTTGAACGGCAGCAGGACAAGGCTGACGCCACGATCAACATCCACCGCGCTCTCTGGGTATAGGAAGTGATGCGTCGTCCGATTCCCAACGTCTTTCTCAAATCCCAGAGTCACCGCCTTGTTCATCCTGTGGAGGACAAAGGTGAGGATGATGATGAGAAAGAAGATGAGGAGGAGGGTAAGACGTGTGTGTTTGTGGACATACATACCGGATCACATAATCGTGGGAGTTGATCAGGTTGCCGTGTCCTGAACGTTGTAGGTTGCCGGAGTTGCCAACCACTGCGCAACTACGGCAACGGGAGGGGAGGGGCCTAAAGTCCACAGTGGGCGGGGAAATGACCTTGAACATCTTTGACATCACTTTCTCTAGAGTCTTGTCGTTACCAGACTGCTGAAGACCCTGTGGAAAGGTGGAGCATATTGCATTATTTTAATTTAGCTTTATTAAGCTTTTTATATTCATAATCTGCATACCTAGCACCATCAAAAATGAAGGGGAAAAAAAAAAAACAAACAAACCCCTTTCCAACAGCTCTAAAAGTGTTTTTCATTCTTATTTTCATTTTACGCTGTAGGTTGTTTATGCATGTTTTTACAGTTACAGTGTAACAACAGCATACAGCTCTGGTTGTTCATTTTTTGCACTCACACACAGTGTATACAGTATGCTGTGGATCAGACTGATGATGTTAGCAGCATTTCTACCCCTCCCACTGCCCCCCTTTAATCTACTAATGGTTTCTGCAGCAGCAGGACTTAATCTATAAATGCAGGAAAAAGACTCAGATATTTGTTTCTTCATCCAGACTGCTGACAGCTTCCAACAAAAACAACTTCAAGACTTTTTACATTTTAATTTTCTGAAAATGCAGATTTTCATTAATGGTCCTGGACCATTTACTGAAACGCATTGCACGAACATCATGCAGTATATTAACACGTTCTTCTTTGGTCTTCTAATAACAAATCTTTGTTCTGTGATTCAGCTGATTTAACAATTCTCAATGTTGACACATCAATTCAGTGCTGTCAGATCACTTCCAGTCTGCAGCCTGCACTCATTTTCTGTACAGTCAAAAAAATCATCATGCAGGAATTTAGTTTTATACCCTTTCGTAGGAACAGCAACAGTAACATCATTAGAAACTGCACTATTGCTGCTTTTTGTCCTTACCAGCCACCATTTGAGCGCGTCAGGGTCAAAGTTGTTGCTGGTGTTTTGGAGGACGGGCTGCTGTTTGGGATCGTAGCGTTGGCTGAACCAGTCTGACCCCACCAGGTCTGAAATACAGGACTCAGTACAACCACACGAACTGAAAGAGGGGGCGACACAGAGGAGTCAGACAGGGACAGAACAGAAATCATGTGATAAACAGTCCATGACCATCCTGCGTGTTACCTCAGGTCATACTGGGAGTCCTCCACAGACTCCTCCTCGGCTTCAGGTTGGGGGGAGCTGGTAGGAAGAGGGGGCCTGGGAGGGTCAGGGGTCAGATCAGCATGAAGTGCCGTGGGTTCACCTACTGCAAACACAAGCAGACTGAGAGTCAGAGAACACTGCATCATGGGAGCTCTGTTAACACTGTAGTAGTATTGTTACTACTACTATTACTACTACTGCTATTACTAGTGATAGTACTGAATGTTATTGCTAGTTCTACTTCTAATGCTACCATTACTGTTACTTCTAATAGTACTGCAACTACTACTGTGGCTTCAACTACTGCCAGTACTCCTGGTGGTATACTACTAATACAAAAACAACAGTCAGTTGTAATGGAAATTTGCTGTTAAACATTACTATCCTGTTAAAACATTACTATTGCCCAATTGTATAACCTTACGTCTGTCACCTTTTGCCCTGACCTTATTACGACTCCTGCTGCAGGTCATAAACCTCTGGCAGGACCTAATCAAGATAACTCAGATAAGGGGCACTGACACAGACCTTTTGATGTACACAGACATCCTGACCACCTGTCTAAACAAGGCACCCTTTCCCCCTTTAAAAGATCTCACTCACACACAGTCCGGTCATCAGATGCTTGCAGACAGCTGTGTGTTCTGTAAGGTTCTGATCCTTTCTGTGCAGAAAGCTTCTTAATAAATATTACAAAGACAGTTCTCAGTTTTGAGACTCAATTTCAGATTTCCACCACACAGTACTACTACTATTACCGCTGCTAGCTCTAACACAACTGATGCTAATACTACAACAACTGCAGCTACTACTATTACTACCACCATCATCTCTACTACTGCTGCTCCTGGTGTTTATCCAAAAGCAACGGTCAATACTACTACTAGTGCTGCTACCTCTAACACTACTGCTGCTAATACTACTACAACAACTGCAGCTACTACTACAACAATTACTACAACTACTACTTCTACCTCTAATACTACCGCTGCTGATACAATTGCCATCACTGCTGCTACTGCTACTACTACTACTACTACTACTACTGATACTACCAATACTGCTGCAACTAATATTACGTTTGCTATTAATTGTATTATTTCTGCTACAACCGCTCTTCCGTTTACAGTAGCAGAACACAATGATCTCTGGCAGTGTTTGAGAAATACGTCTCATTTAAACAAATTTGAAAACCAATTTTAGCAAATCAGGAAGGACTATCTGGACGATCTAATTTTTTTGCGGAGAAGTCCACATACACTGCGTAACAAATTTGGTGAATATTGAATTTTCTGTTTTGATTGATGGATAACACATTAAACCATACTGCTAACTTTTGTCACACATCAGCTCCTCACCTGTCTCCCTGCTGCTGGGCGTGGCTAATGACAGAGGCAGGAAGTGTCTCCTCTGGATACTCTGACTGGCGAGCATGAGGAAGAGGATGGCAGCGATCACCAAGGCAACACACAGCTTCCTCTTCACCACCAACATGTTGGACGGACGATGAGTGGATGGCGGCAGCAGGAAGGATGTGTTGTTGAGCTGTCAATCAACCGTTCAGCCTGCTATGTCAGCATATTTGGACTGTGTCATCTGTTGGACGTTTTCCTTTGTTCTGTCATCTGTCGACTCAGCTTCATCTCCATGAAGCCAGAGTGTGTAACTTCCTGTCCTGTGAACCACGATGCTTTCCAATTGTTGGAGACAGGATCTATGGTCACACCTGGGTCAGACAGAAAGACACAGCGACATCAACATCATCAAAAATAAACTGATTAAATGGAAATTATTTTTGTTAGCATTATAATTCATTACAGAATTATAGCTAAAATGTCCCCCTGTAGCTGCAGACTAGTTTAACTCCACAGTGTTACACATTAATGAAAACTGTGGAACCATGCTTGGTGCTTGCCTGCCTCAGTGTTGTTGCTGGACTGCTGCAGTAATAGATCATCCATTAAAGACATTGTTTTCTGAAGCAGGTTTAATTAAGTTAGCCAAGTTAAGTTAAATTCTGGGTTTTTAAATCAGTGCAGTTATCCAAAAATAGCCTCCCTGGTAACTCAGTAATTCATAACAAATAACAAACTAAGTATCTGTAACAAACCAATCATAACTATTTATAACAAACTAATAATCCATAACGGATTACAGTAACACCAACACAGATGAGATCACAGCAGCTTGTCTTCACAAGAAAACTTCAGTCACAGCCAGGAATCGACCAAAAAACAACAACGAGGTTCAACACAAGAGCATGAAGCCTGTTATAACCAGGTAACCAGACATGTTGTTGGTGATGAAGGTGATGACTGAAGAGTTTTTCTAAAATTATGACATCATCTACAACAACAAACACACTACCTTCTACCTTATAAGACAAAGGAAGAGAGAGAGAGAGCGCATTTGATTTTTGCTTTTGAATGGAGTCACCCTCTTCCCCCCACACCACGCCTTTCCTCTACTCCTGCAGGAATGTCACCCTGCAGATGGACTTGGTCTCTGAATACCAATCAGATCTGGATTCAGTTCAGCTTCTCCCGTTTCAGCTCTCACTCTCCTCCTGTCTGCTTCAATGTGTCTCTCTCTCACCCTGTGTGTGTGTGTGTGTGTGTGTGTGTGTGTGTGTGTGTGTGTGAGAATCAGCTGACCTGTATGTGTGTGTTTCTTCATTATTCTGTTATGCAAGTGAAATTTATTTCATAAAGTTTGTTTTAACTGGCTCAACACACACACACACACACACACACACACACACACACACACACACACACACAGTGCTAATAGTATTACTTTTCCTTCTACTAGCAGCACTAAAGCTCCTTTCAAACCTGCTCCTCGTTACATAAATGTTATGGCAATTTCACATGTCATATGTCAATGTCTCATGTCTGAATAAACTTTAACGTAGGTTAAAGGTTAGAGGTTGGACCTGTAACATTTCTGTAACACTTAAACTCCACTGAATGTGTCACATTAACAGAAAGCCCACAGCAGCACACGGTTCAATACACCGAGAGAGATTAAATACACGTCATTTATCACTAAATGTCACTTAATTATCTCCTGTGCTCAAGGAAAATTAAATCAGTTCAACAAACCACTCAGTGATCCGATGGTGTTTCTGGTGTGGATAAAAAAATCTCACTCTGTGTAGAGTTAATTCTACATTTTGAACAATACAGTTAATTCTTATTCGCTTTCCTGCCAAGAGTTAGATTAGACGATCGATAACACTCTCATATATTTCCGTTTCATAACAGCATCTCTGAAGTCCACAAAGTAACACGTTATTGTGTTATTATGTTATTTGTTTATCTCGAAAAGTTAACGGATCGCTAAAGTTATTACAGTTCATCCTGAGGGAGACCAATACTTGTTGACTGATATTTCAGTCTGGACCAAAGTGGTGGACCGACTGACAGACTGGCACTGCCATCCTTAGAAAAAGGTGTCTTCTGAATATTAATGTTGTATTTTGATGCAGATATTAATTAGCTTGGTGTGATTTACCTACTGTATCTCACCTAGGGTTGGCTAAACAGTCGGTTCTGCAAGCTTACTGCTCAGAGCCTAATATACAACAATTTAATACATGCAGTTCTTTAAATTCTAGATATTTTGAACTCGGCATGAAAAACAAGATTCTCATAACTGTCTACTGACCATATAGAAATAACAACAGTACTTATATTTGTGCTAATCATTCTACGGCTTGTCACTGCAGAAAACACTGAATGAGCTAATTTTGAGTCGTTTAGAAGATTCTCCTCATGTCAGATCAGTCAGGAAAAAGGGACATTTCGCATCTGAGTGGGACAAAAGAGAAAAAATAATAAATTGAACAAGTGTTGTGGCTCTTTCTGTAACAGACAGAACCAACATTTACTGACAGACACCTGTCTGAATGACAAAAATACTTTACTGTAAGGGAGATATGAAGACAAAAATGTTCTGTATTTTCTGTCTGAAAAGGGCTCAATACCACTGTAACCACTAGCATCACAATTACTACCACACTTATACAACCACAGTAGCTGTGATTTTGTAAAACAAGACCAGAAGAAACAAGTCAGGACAGATACTGATTAACTTAACATACACGTTGTGTATACACAACATGTTTGTTCAAGTTATTTGTATCCTCCCCAGGCAGGAAAGGCTCTCAGGGGAAACCCTGGGAAAAGTTCCTGACAGGAAGCTAAGCTCCTGGATTAGCATCTGTATTAACCTGTTAGCACAGAGCTTGACTGTGTGCCATGTTGACTGTGCAAACGTGTGCTGGTACAAAAGGGCTTTAACAAAGAAGCAGTTCGGAACAAACTGATCATCTGGATGTTTGATCTGGAAGTTCACACAGGGAACAGGGGTACATGGATCAATATCTCAGTTAAAAATTAATTCTTGGAATGAAGTCTATAACTATACCTATTGGTAAATTGAGTAGTGGCGCGTGAGGAGGTGTTTGAAGCCTTTTCTGACTTCAGAAAACATTGCTGGCTTCGCTGTGTGCTCCGTTAACGTTGAGCTCAAGCTAATTACACTTAAATTGTCTTTTTCTGATTCGGGATCAGTCTGGGATCAATTCAGTAACCATGGCGATGGATTTAAGCATTCTGATTTTGCTACATCTCTAATTCACACCTTCTTCTCCATAGCAACAGCAGCTGAGGCTCATGGGTACTGTAGTATTTAGAGCCGTCCACCAAACTGACAGAAGAAAAAACTAATTTCTCGGAAACAAAGTTAAAATAATTCAAGGTCAGAACATAAACTTATAGCATCATTAAATTATTGAGGAGACTCCTGAGTTTCTATATACAATTAAAAGAAAACTTTGAAATGATAATTTACAGTGGGGGAGAAATACTAAACGCATGGTTACCCGTTCAGACTGACAACCAACATAGATTTAACCAACATAGATTTAACCCACAACACCGTCAACCTGAACAGAGGCAGAGAGAGAAAGTTTAGGGTACAGTGGAGAGTTAATGACTATCAGCTGAGTCACAGTGTCTGTATGTTATTTTAGGGTTTGGAGGGTGATGGGGTTATAAGATCACATTGTTTCCTGTGCAGAGAAACCCATGTAACAGCAGTTCTTCCTGCCGGTCTCTCTGTGACCTCTGACCTCTGTGCTGACACCAGAATGGAAACCAGCTGCTCTGCTGAGCTGGGAAATAACACCACCACAGAAGAAGAATGGTGTTCTGACACCGACTAAAACTTATTTTACTGTTTGTTCTGTTGACACAGATCGACCGTCCACAGAGAAGACGGGACGATTAGACTTTGCTGTCTGTTTGGGCCTTTTTTTTTTGCCTTCATTTTATAGTCGACAGCAGATAAATAACAGGAAATGAGAGCAGATGATATGACACAAAAGGTCCCTGTTGTAGATGAAGCTTTATGCTGTATTTTCCTCCAGGGGCATGAATGAACTTTATATATTTAGGGATTAATGATGATTTTTCTTTTCTTTGTTGCCTCGCACTATAAGAAAAAAGAATCCTTAATGAAATCTAAAATATATTCTCCAAAATGAGAGATTAAAAATGATCTCATTCACTGTATTTTAATTCTAAAGTAGTTTATTAAACAGATCTAAAAGGTCAGTTTGACCACTATAATGGTGTCTGACCAGTCAGATAGCTTTGGTGTTATTTGTTGAGGTTTGGAGATTTCCATCTCTACCCAAATACAATGGAGGAGGTATTGTTCATTGTTTGTTTAGTTTTTGTTGTCCAATTACTTTCCGTTCTGTAATAGCGGGGGACTAAACTGGGTACCAAACCTCAGCATTGTTGTTGATACCAAAAGTGTCCGTAGCACAGAGAATCTATAATCAAGTTATAATATAATAAGATTTATAATCAATATAATCAGATTTCTGGTCAGATTCATAATGTTGTTGATTTATTCTTTGATCAGATATTTCCTGATTGAAATACAATTTTGCCAGTTTTAGACTGTATTTTATTTAGTCGGAGTTCTTGTACAGCTGCTTGTGTTTAGAAAGCATTTAACACGTGGCCACTTTGGCTTCTTTTCTTCAATGAAAAAAACATGTTTATGTTTCTCAAAGTAAGGTATTGAAATAAGTATTGTTTTAGTATTGATACTGAAACTCGGGTATTGTGTCGGAACTAGTAATTAGTACATTTTTAAATGACTGAACAGCTGATCCACTGTGTTGGAACAATAAAACAAACATAAAACACATCACTGTCCTGATACTGCACACGTGGAAAATTGTGAAGCTCAGCTAATTTGATAAAATAGAAATTATTTGATTAATCAACGCACAAGTAAGTAGTATGTGTGTGATACGGTTTTTAATAGTTATTGTCACAATAACTTACCAACTATGGTAGTGTGACTGCACAAGACATGTCTCAGTTTTGCACCAACCTGAGTAAATTGTAGGTTGATTAAAACTGAAGAAAGACTAGTTGGAAAAAAGACAACAAAAAGATAAAAGTAAAGATACTGTAAGTTGTTGAAACAACCAGATTCTGTCACTCCAAATGGCAATAGTACAAACGCAAACTTGGCCAAAACTACTAAAAAAAAATACCATTGAACACTACCATAAAAGGCATTCCTTCTATCAAAGGGGCATGATACTTAGGCCCATCTGATAGGGCCGTGGGGGTACGTCGGACATAAAAGGTTGGGAACCACTGATCCACAGTATCCGTCAGTGTGACTGTACACGTCCTCCACACTGAGTCATGAAGGACCTAATTCCAGAAAGGTTTCCTGGTCCTCACAAGACAGACTGTCACAGAGACTTTAAATAAAAAACAACTTGTCTTTTAGTCACAAGTTATATTAACAGAGTTTTATGTTACTCCAAACACAGCTGTCAGAAAAATGCAATGCGTCATCTGCAGCCGAGTGTGTGGTAAAAAGGTGTCAGTGAAAAACAGCAACACCTCGCCCTCTCCAAGTAGTTAACCTTCTCCTGCTGAAAGTCAGTGCAGCATTCATGATTAAAATAAATAATTACATGAATAAATGTCACAGGATCCTCAAACACTTGATGGGGATGCATTAAACACAAACAGCGCGTGAAACACAAAGTGAAGTGAAAAATTCTTTCACATGGTTTGACGAGCTGTGTAAATAGAGAAGCAATATACAATACAGTCTAACGTATCTTTTAGAATAAAAGGGAGTAATAGCTCTGGTGATGGTGATTATGATGGGCAATTTTCACTATAAACCAAACAATTAATAGATTAATCGAGAAAATAATCAACAGATTAATTCATAATGAAGAAGACATGTTAGTTTCAGTCCTATTTTCTTGTCTTTCCACAGGCAACACCTAGTCTGGTCCGTTCATTTGTATTTTTCTTGGTTTTTTTTTGGTTTTTTAAACAAAGTCAGCAAACAGACAGACATGCATTTTAGGAACGCCCCGGCATGTGGAGAATTTTGAGTTCGAACAGATGATTACAGATTGAACATGTCATTTTTTTTCCTACATCACATTGATGTAAAAATTAAATAACAAGACTAAGAGTCTTCAGTAGTTTTGCAGATATTTGGACATAAATTAAAGTATTGGACAAATTAAAATTTTCACCTGATGATGGCACTAAAAGTTAAGGGCTCACCAAACTGATTACAATTCATGCTAAGGGGAACATAAATGTCTGTACCAAATTTCATGGCAATCCATCCAAAAGCCATAAAACCATAAATGTCAATCTCATGGCGGCGCTAAAGGAAATCTTCTTGGGAACATGAATGTCTGTACAACATCTCATGACAATCCATACAATAGTTGTTGAGATATTTCAGTCTGGACCAAAGTGGTGGACCAACCGACAGACCAACATTGCTATCACCTTTAGGTTGAATAACCACCTCTACATGAATGTTTTATTCTCCACAAAGGCAGCAGCACCAGGACATTATTTTTCCTGTTAAGTGTCACTGACCAGAGACAGGATGGAAAAAGTGTTGAACCGGAACGTTTAAAAAAAGGAACCAGAGGAAAAAGTTAGACACACACACACACACACACACACACACACACACACAGGTTGTTTTAAATAGTGACGTCAGCCACAGCTCAGAAACAAACTCAATTCCTGTTACAATGTATTTTTGTACTATTCTATTTGTACTCTCCATGTGGTCCAGCTGTCTACTCTGTAAAGACAACACCTATTTCCTGTCCGTCTGTTCTGGAAGAGGAAACTCCTCCTGTTGCTTTTCCTGATATTTCTACCTTTATTGCAGATTTAATTCCATTCCCATGAAACGAGGCTCTAAGGATAAAAGATGCCATATGTTGGACAGATTGTAAACATCTCTGGAGATGTCTGTAATTCTGAGCTGTAGAAATAAAACTGATTTGAGACAGACAGAGACAGAGAGAGAGAGACGGGTCTGTAACAAGCCGTTTCTGTTGTTCAGATTTAGAATCAGGCAGAGGTTTTACTCACAGCCCCACAGCCTGTCTCTATAATTATGTTGTGTTTAAGTTCCCTGTTTCAGATGTCATATTAACTTAAATGTCGTAAACACAAAGTCACACAACACATCAAACACTACAGGACTGTTAAAACACTAACACAGAGAGAAGTATAAGAATATTACAGCAAAAGCTGAAAAGTCTAAATTCATCACTGAGGATCAGAAACACACTTAACATTTCTACATAAATACTACAGGACATGTATTACTACAAAAGTAATAAAACCAAATAGCCCTTTATGGGAACATTAGAGACAAAAAAAAAGTAGATAAAATAGCATTAAATACATAATGAATTCACCAATAGTCATTGCTGAGGACCAAAGAGCACCATGCCTGTTAGAAATAGGCCTACTGAAGGAAAACGGTAAGAAATCTACAGAAGATCAATAAGGTCAAAAAAGACCCAACAGAGATATATTAGAATACTACAGGAATATTATAGGAGTACTATAGGGCCTTGTTCAGACTGCCAGCCAAAATCAGTTTTTTGGCATATCCAGATTGATTTTAGAAAGTCTGAACAGCTAAAAAAAACCACATAAAATGCGATTTTTGCAAATCACATCCGAGCCACATTTGAGGGTCCAATCAGATTTCTACAGATGCATCTCAGTCCGGACGTTCAAATCGGATTTCAAAGTGTCTTTTGCGTCACTTGCAACGTGACACACGACGTCAAATCCAGAGTGCCAGAAGAGCATCAGAGCGGCTGTAAACCAGCCTCCTCCGTCGCTGAGTTTGTCTGGTGAAGCGTTGGAAAGCTGTGTTAACAGCGTACTGACGCCTACGTTGTTACCACAGCAACCCACGCAGATAGGTCAGTGATGTCCGGACGCATAAATCCGATCTGATCACTTGCCAACTCACTCATCTTTTTTTGGGACTGTACCTTTAATCAGACTTTTTGGTATGACCTTAATCTTTATTTAAACAGAAAATTGGACACTCAACACAAACTGAAGAGATATATATATATTCCTGTCAAGAAAATGTATGTTATTAATCTTATTTCTTTACTATCAAAATTCCATATACTGAAACCCAATCTTACAGCCCTCATATCCTACTTAAAATCCTACCTGGACACACTAAAATTCTGCACAAACTCTAAAGCTCTTGAAAACTAGAGCCTTATGTAATGAATTTGATTTGTAATTTACACTTACTCAGTTTTGTTATGGCTGTTTGCTTTTTATTTTATTTCTTTATCTATTTTTGTATTTCTTTTATTATGCATTATGTTCTGTGCACTACCTTGAGCATTGGTTGCTTGTTACTGTTGCAAGTTCCATTGTGTAAATAAAGTAAAAACAAAGAAAAAACACTTGCAAATAACAGTGCCGACAGTCTCTGATTTGATAAACAAATCCGATTTGCCTGCAGTCTGAACAAAGCCTAGGAAAAGTTCAGTGAAGTAAAACAAGGTCAAAATGTTCCAGAGACGTACCATTTAAATATTATAATATAAATAATGAATCAGCAACTAAAAGAACCCATTAATCATTTCAGTAATTTTTCAAACAAAAATGGCCAAATATTCTCTGATTTCAGCTTCAATGTGAGGATTTGCTGTTTTTCCTGTGTTTTATATGATTGCAAACTGAATATATTTGGGGTTTCGACAGTTGGTCCGACAAAACAAGACATTTGCAGACGTCACCTTGGACCCAGGGAAACTGTGACGGACAATTTTTTTTGCTATTTTATAGATAAAGTGATTGATCAAAACAATAATCAACAGATAAATCGATAATGAAAATAATTTTTATTTGCAGCCCTACAACAGAGAGACTGTAAATAAATCAGGATCAGTAAGAGACATCACAATGAAGATTTACAGTCAATCAGCTAACAAATATAGTAAAAGTACAATGAGAGATAATAATACAGTGGAGTACAGTAAAGTCAGACCCAACTGGGAACCACAGACATACTATAAAAATATTATAGGAGGTATAAGTGATTCTATATATATATATATATATATATATATAGTTGAGAACATCTATAAAATCCATACAATATGTAACTTTATATTATGATATTGACATATATCGTGATATACCGAATTGAGGAAGTGTTTATAAATAAAATAAGCAGACAGGAATGTCTGTTTTTTTGGTTAATCCAGCGAATTAAATACCTGACAAATCAAGATCCTTCATCACATTGATGCAAAAATCATAGAAACATCCAATACTGCCATGAATCCGTCGTGATCATCATTTAAAACATTGCCCACAATGGCCTCATACACCCAGAGATATCAAAGGGAAGGATAGCTCTGTAAAAAGTGTACAGCAAAAAACGTTGTTGGCAAATTTATATTGTCTGATGGTGTATATTGTTCCTATTTAAGTATTATAGGAATATAGGAGTTTTAGAAATCAGTCAAGTACAGTGAGGTCAGCAAAGAGCAGCTGAGTGGCACAAAAGTGTAGGAGATGAAGTAGACCTACAATAAGATAACTACCAGCTAACTCTGCCTAATTATAGGAATACTACAAGAGATAATAATACAGTAGAGTACCATAAACTCAAAATAGACCTACTGAGTACTACAGATATAGTATTTCTATGGTAAAGTTATAACATTAGACTGTAGGAGATACTGTATAATGAAGAAGATCTACAATAAAATAACTATAGGCTACCATCAAATAAACATTATAGGAATATATATATATATATTTACAAGTCAAAATAGATCCAACAGACCACTTGTGCTGCTAAATTGCCCCCTACTGGGGATCAATAAAGTTTGATCTTATCTGGGAATCAATACAAGTGTTTTTGTAGGAAAAGTGAAGGAGATACTGTAGGAGATTAGAATACCTTAAAGTACAGTAAAGTCA
Source organism: Maccullochella peelii (assembly GCA_002120245.1). NCBI lineage: Eukaryota > Metazoa > Chordata > Actinopteri > Centrarchiformes > Percichthyidae > Maccullochella > Maccullochella peelii. The sequence continues at coordinate 14,119 of LKNJ01006547.1, forward strand.
AAAAAGACAAACCGAGTACAACAGACAGACATCACTGTTTGACGTGCTGCTGTAATCTACCTACTAAGGAGCAATAAAGTTTAATTATGCCTTTTCTTATATGTTTCTAATAAAAACTAATAAAATAGACTAGACTAAAATAACTAAATAGACGAAACTGTGAACAACAGAGAAATGTAACAGGAGTGCATGTGGTTCTATACAAACACTGTGAGAATATTAAATACTAAAGTGATGCACATTAAGGCCACACAGAACAAACACAGTGCCTGTGATACATTAGGATATTATGTAAATACTATAGACTACAAATGTTATTTGCATCAAATTTGTATCTGTAAAAACTAAAAACCAATAAACACAAATTTAAAAAAAGAAATACTATAGGAGACAACAATACAGTGAAGTAGAGTAAATAAACAGGTCAAAATGGGCCAATTATGTTCCACACACACACATTATTTAAATAGGCTATTATAGGAATACTATAGAAACAACTGAATAACTACGGAAGTCAGCACAGAGCAGCTGAGTACAACAAGATAAGTTTTAATAGGAAACTGTAAGAGACGCTATAGGTCCTCAATAAGACAACTACAGACTACTAGCTAACAAATATCACAGATGTAATATCAAGTCTAAATAGAAGCAACCGAGTACTACAGACACACTCACGAATATTATATACGTATATATATGTATGAACACATACTGTAGGTATTTCTACTGGAGATCAAATGAAAGTAAAATACAATAAAATCAAGAGGGTACTTAGAAGTAGACCTACAATAAAATAGGCTTCCAGTAAAGGACTCTTAAAAATGATAAATACTATAAAAATACACATATTATATATAGCAGAGAGTACAGTCAAGTCAAAATAGACCAAGCTGTGAACCACAGACAAACCAAAGAAATATCCCAGGAGTACACTGTAAGAATATACTAGAAGAATACAGTGAAGCACATTAAGTTCACCATAGAACCAACAGAAATACTATAGTACCAGAGGCGACAGCAGCGAAATATAATAAGGTCAAAACAGGCCAACTATGTTCCACAGACACACTAATTAAATATAATGAATACTGTGGAAACAACTGACTGACCAACTAATATTATAGGAGTGAAGTATAGTGGAGTTAAAATAGACTGCGTGGGCTACAACTAACTGTAAACTAAAAGAAACGCTATAATTAAGTTGACCTACAAGAAGATAAACACAACAATTACCTGCTAACGGATATTAAAGGAGTATGATTAGAGCTCATGAGTGAAATCAAAAATAGACCAGAACCAGAGACACACAACCTTTTAGTCATATTAGAAGTAACATATTATAGGAGTACTTGTACAGTATGTGGTGGTCGTGAAGAGATCTCACATTAAAAATATAGAAGAACTACTATAGGAGATTACAATGCATTAAAGGTCACCACAGACAAACTAGAGAAATGCTACACGAGTATTACAAGAATATCATAAGAAGTCGTAAGAGAACGTAAAGACAGAAAGTCTGAAGACAGTTTGTACTCGCTTGGCACCCCTCCTCTTCCTCCCTGTCTCTCTCGCTCTCTTTCTTAACGGTCTCGCACTCCTTTTGCTTTCCACACAGACACACAAAGCTACAGCAAACAACGCCATCAAGAGTGAAGCAGCGTGAGAACCCGCAGCAAAATCAGCAGAAAACTGCATGAAGTTTGGTGGAAACTTTCCGAAGTTGCCAGCTGAAGTTTCCACCATGCTGCCACTCACACACGGAGCTGCACTCGAGGTCCAGACACACACTGACCCGCTAAACAGCCAAAGGTCCGTTCAGAACAAACTGAGGAGGACTCACATGAAGCAGCAGCGGCCGGGTGGCTTTTCTTCTCCTCTTTGTGAAACTGCAGAATTGAGTGCATTTTGAAGCAGAGCTGACAGACCCCGCCCAACGAGGGGAGTGAAGGGGGAGGAAGCAGCGAGGACATGGGGTGGAAGAAGAGAGGTTTATTTTTTTTTACTCGTGTGCGGTTTTTTGGGTGTGTTGTCGTTGTCAATGCAACACACTAAAAAACACTTAAAAAAGACTTAATTAGAAAAACTGACAGAATTCCAAAACCGTTTAAAATGGCGCCGCAAGTGTGCTGTTTATAAAAACCGCAGAAAACTGCAAATCAACTGAAAAATACGTCATAAATCATAAAACATGAAAACATAGGCTATAAAAACAAACAGCTGAGTTTCACCACCATCGCATAATATATTACAGCAGCAATCACATTTTTCAATTGTTTTTGGTTGTCATAAATTTTTTAAGCTATTGATTTTGTTTTGTCCACTTAAGGGCATCAGAACAATCTGTAAACAACCATGTTAGCAAACAGTATTGCCACATAAAGCAGACAACATGGTCATCCAATTGTGTTTGTGCTCATCTGATGAATGGAGATCCAATATTATTATATTATTAGTGAGTGAAAGGGTATTCATGTATATATTTGGCTAAGGGAGTAGGCCCTATGTGTGGTCATGTGTAGATTTGTCTGTGTGTGTTCATGTATTGGCTCTGTCAATATGTGTCTGGAGTAAGAGGTTCCTGTGTTCTTTTGTTTCTTTTTGTTTATTTCTGGTTCTTGCTAGGCCACTTGTGAACATTCAATAAAACGGTG
>LKNJ01006548.1:3740-20614 GCA_002120245.1 Maccullochella peelii
ACTACCAATTAAATTAAATTCAATAGGCATTATTTGCGCCACATTTGACGTGTTGCCAAAGCACAATTATGAAAAGAAAAAGTTAATGAAATTAACAAAAAATGATGTGAATAACAGTATTAGTTGATAAATGAAATAAAATAAAATTTGATATATATATATATATATATGCAAAGTGGAAAGACTTGAGTGTGTGTGTGTGTGTGTGTGTGTTTGTTTTCTGGTGCAGGGGGATTATGGCGGCCCGCTGGTGTGTCGTGTGGGCAGTGGCTTCGTGCAGGTGGGCATCATGAGTTATGGGAGTCCTGACGGTTGCGCTCTCGCAGGCCACCCTGGCGTCTACACCCAGGTGTCCAAGTATCTGAGCTTCATCAACGACTACATCCACCACGCCGAGGAAGCCTCCGCTGAGGTCTAAACTTCCTGTCCAGTCTACTCACCTTTCTCTTTACAGCTTCTCTCCTACGTTGAACCGTCAGTCCAGAGTTTCCCATGCTTCCTCTATGCTGGTTGACATGTACTCTGGTTTGTTCAACTGAATTCTTTGCATTAAAGCTTTAAAGCATCAACTTTTGGTGTCACGGTATGTTTTGGTGAATTGATTAAACCCATGTGGGGGGAATTCAGCAGAGGCTGCACGCTGCATTTCATTCTGACATTAGACAGAGTCCACGTGTTTCAGGCACACTAAGAAAAACAGACATCTTCATTCATAAACACTGCAAACACCCCAAACTAACACTGTTTACCTCACCTGAACAATCCATTTCAGCTGTCTTCAAAATGCAGAATTTTTTAATTTGTTCAGTCTTTCTTGTTCAGGATACATTCACAATGCAAACAGAATGGGAGAAACCTGGGGGTCAACTGGGGCGCAGAGCTAAATTTTGCCCCAAGGGCCCCAAATGGCTTAATCCGGCCCTGCTCTGATAGGCAGCATTACTAATGCTGATGTCATTCATCACTAAATATGACGTTGCGCGCTGGGCAGACATGGCATCTGTTTTTTCGATTCATTCATGTGTGAAAAAAAAAATCCACAAAATGTTTAATAATCAAACCTGAAGCAAAAACACAACGATTTCACTGCAGGAGAAAAAAAACTTATTAGTCAACAGGCTGACCTCCTTTTGTAGATAAAGCAAAGAGCGATAGTACAAATTTAACATTTAAAGGCTCTGCTGTGTTTTAAGATGAGCAGCTTGTAGCCTCGCGTGCTGCTGATGTTTAACCAGATTGCTGGCAATTGTCTTCCATTAGTCAACATTTTATCATGCTGATAAAAATACGTGTCGGCAGCAGTTCTTATTTGTATTCATAAATGCTTTAAAAGACGACATCATAACCAATAAGTCAAGCAAAGAGGAATTTCAACTTCCTTAAGAAAACAAAGTAGCTGATTGGGCTTCAGCTACTTGTGCTTAATTTTAAATGAAGTTAACAAGTTGAGAGTTGAAACAGAGATCCGTACCTCATTCTGTGTATGTTGGTTAGTGAATCCAGACTAACATGTTAACCAGCTCAAATGATCTGGTTAACTCTCATCAGCTCTTGCAAGCAGAGAAATGATTTGATAATCTTGGATAACAGTATATGCTTTTACTTTGAAATGTTAAGCCAAGTAATTCATTTTTTCTAAAACTTCTGTAGTACAAAACGACACCCTACCACAGCCTCTAATAACACTCCTTAAAGTGAGTCCAAATCCCAAGACCAAGTTACACTTGTATCTGTAGCTCATGTTTTATCATTAGAATTGTCTATGCATATGGTTTATGAATTTCTATAATACGACCAATTTCAAATAAACAGTCAAATAATCTGACTTTAATGACTTACCTGTCATTTATGACAAATCTCCTTTACAATGTTGTGACTTAACATTTTCTGGTTCTACCGATACAAGAAGAATACACTTACGAATTCATTTTTCTGTATTGTATTTGACTGATAACCATTTTACTCTGACAATCATAAAAACAAAACACTAATTGCGTCACACTAACACAATCTTCGTCAACATGGTCTGTTCTGAAAACCGTGATAACACTGCTCCAACAGCGCCTCTACAAAAACAAGCCGACAGAGTGAAGCTTACCGAGGTGGCTTTAGCTCGTAGATGATGGCCTAACCAATAATACGTGAAATTAGCACCTGTGCTCTTTTAAGATTGCTCACTTAAAAAAAAAGTGTATTAATTGTTTATGATGTTAGCAGAGGTAGCCTTTGTTTCAGGTGAGGCGACCAACCTCATTATAAAACACCGCATGTCACGGTCCAGCTGTTGATCCTGCAGCTTTGGCGGGACTGAGCAGAGTGACTTGCTGAGGGAGAAATGTTAAAGCAAGAAGTGAAAAACTCAGGCTTACGTCTTCTGTATTTGTCATCAATAAAAACAAGATAACTCATGAACAGATGCAGAAAGAATGGGGCCCACATCAGCCTCCAGTTCCAACAAGCTGGCAACTATAGAGGCTAAAAGGTGTCTTGAGGATGGTCTCATTTTTTCTAGTTAAGGTTATTATGGTAACAACAATTTACCATGTTTTGAGAAACACGGCTTTAAAAGGCCCTGAAAACAGACTTTCTCAATTTTCTTTAAAAGTTTTGACAGTTTTGGCTATTTCTCATCTGTGCTCTTCTGATTGGATTAACATAGGCAAGGCTAAAACAGGTGACATCAGCTACATCCACCAATCAGGATTATCATTTGAATAGGTATCTGATGACAGTTGTGGGGTTGTTTGTTTATGTTACCAGGTGACTGCCAATCAAATCTGATCAAATCACATCCACACTGTCCCGATGAAGATGATTAGCCAAGTTTGAGTTTGTGATAAATATAAATACCTGTCTGTGCATTCAGTAGAGAAATTGGACATTTTTAGGATAGCTTAGCACAAAGACTAGAATCACAGGAAACAGCTAGCTTACAAAAAGTTAAAAAAAATAATTTAAAAAAAAGCATTCTTGTACATTGTAACATGTTGTGTCTTGTTAGCAAGCAAGCTAGTCACCAACACATCCAAAAGTGTTTCTTTTTTCACTTTTGATGGAGCTAGGCTAGCTTCTAATCTGTGCTAAGCTAGGCTAAACGCTTACAGAGATGGATTTGATATACAGTTTATCTATCTAGGTGACAAAAAAAAACAAACATCTTTCCCAAAATATCAGTGTTTCTTTTTACACTGTATGCACAATTATACAGGTAGCACCTTTAAAAACATGTTTTGGATTGTGTAGTCACTGAGCTGACCAGCAGATGGAGCAACACTTTGATCTTGCGCTCCCTGTTTTTCCCTCATGAGCTCAAGTCCATATGTGGACTAGGCAGTGGTACTTCTCTTTAAAAAGGCACATACATAAGTCAGTGCAGTACAGGCAAACCTTTACCACAAAATAAATAGGTTAACTAATGAGATGAAAAAGCAACCACATTCATGACCTTAAATTAAAGGATGAAACCTGTAAGGTATTTTCTCCATGAATCTAAATCTTTTAACTTTGGCGTCTCAGCAACAACTTTGGATAAAAATACTGTTCTACTTATCCTGGTAAAATCTTTGTCTTAAAAATAAAAGATGACAGAATTAGTTGAGTAAGTATTCCACTTAAGCGAGGACACTCACTCAACTGTCCCACCCAAAAAACCAGCATAAAACTCTGAAACTAAGGATGACCCTGGTAATCCACATAAAATTTAAAAAATATTTTTGTTACTTTATGCTTTAGGTCTGCCGATCAATGTCCATCCATGTTTCAACATCAGTCCTGAACAGACAGCCTCTTCCTGTTGAGGTTACTTAGCAGCTCTGTATACTGTATGTCCTGACTAATCATTGGCTACCTCTACATGCGCACGCTAACCTCGTCGCCTCAAGGTTCAATTACCCTCCAACTGCATACCTCGACTGTCCGAATAAACACGACAGCTTGCCCTTCGTGTCAAATCAAAGCAGGTCCACACAACAGCTGAGACATTTGGACCGAACTACTCTTCATCAGGTAAGACGACTTGATGAAGACGGCTGAAATGTTGTGTGAACCTACTTCAATTTTTGACATTGGATTGTTTCAAGGGTGTTTGTGAGTGTTAACTGGTCTGATCATCAGAGAAATGACCTTAACTGGGTTAGTCCTACCCAGCTGTGTGACAGCTCGGTGCCGTATTAGCGGGAGTATGTTTAGTTGCATGTAGAGATAGCCACGGTGCTGCTCATAGTGGCAGCTGCGTCTCGGACGGCTCCTGCAGCTCTGTGCTCGGATCTGGGAGAGGCGGAGGAGAGCTGCTGCTTTTCTCTGTCTCTGTGGCCGAGTCCTCCCTCCTCTCGTCCTCCCTCCTCTCGTCCTCCTCAGCTTTCTGTTTCTCTGCCTTGGTCTTGAACCTCAGCCCATGGCCTGTCAACCACAAGACATACAGATTATTTTCATGATTGATTGGTCTATTTTTTTCTCTCCATTAACTGATTGGGTCTGCAAATAATAAAGTGAGCTGCAAGTAATTCTTCAAATTGCTTACTCCGGGTGCTTTCACGCCTGTTTGGTTCAATTCAAATGAACTCTGGTGTGTTTGCCCATTTAGTTTGGTCCTTTTAGGCTAGCGTGAAAGCTGTCAATCAAACTGTGGTGAAAACTAACCAACCAGGTCGAGAACGCCTGGAGCGGAGGGTCCCTAAATTCAAACGCTGAACTACGGTTAAAAACGCCTGCTTATCGTGAACTGTAATCTCCCGATCTGCGTGAGCAATGTATAGCCTTTATGTATACATGATCATTTGGTAACCACGGTAACACATCTGCATGTGTGCGCCAGGATTTTCCCTGATGTAAACAAGTGAAAAGAAGTTTCTATCTGTTCATTACTAATTATGATTTAAGTGGTCCATTTTCTTTTTTTCTGTTTTCTGTTTGCATTCGTAAGCCGGCTTGGGGTTGGTATAGCAACGTCACTTCTGCGCAAAATACATCATCAACAACAACAGCAGCTACAACTTGACAACTCGATACATTTTCTGTTCATCAATGAATCAGCTAAAGGACTGTGCGAAAAGTACTGGGGTGGGAAGAGCGGCTGAACATTATGTTTCATTTCTGTAATAAGCTAGGTCCTCCCCAGCAATACTAAGATTAGCTTTGGACCCTCCTCTTGATTTAATATAATCTATATAACAATATTGAACTTGTACAGCAAAGCACAAAGAATTTAAGATGATGTACTCCGACTCATTTGTACAGTGTGTGCCACCAATCAGAACATTACAAGTGAAATTAGCAGTTTCAAAATGTAAGCATCCCATTTAGCAAAGGTTCCAGCAACTCTCTCCTAATATTCCTATAGTCCCTGATCAAGTAGAGCAGCATTTTCCTGACTTTTGTCCAGTATTTTGTTGGAGAAATGCCTTATGATTAGTCAAAAACATCACAGCACTCATTTGAACAGTTTGCTGACACTGTTATATGTGTGTGTGCGTGTGCGTGCACTGACTTGGACAGTCTGCCACCTCCTTGTAGGACTTCTTCTTACAGCAGCCTCGACACAGGTTGAAGACACATTTATTTCCCTGCGGAGGAAAACAAAACAATATCAAGCGCTGCAGCTGGCGATCAAACGGACTGGTTATTTCTTCCTGATTCTTTGGCTGTTGAACAAAGCAGAAGGCAAAACAGAGAATCCCATGCACAGGTGCTGTTACAAAAGGACAATGTCTTCCATGGATATATACAACTCTATTGTTCTAACATAGTTAAATCATTGCAACTTCTTATTTATATTGACATTACAGTGAGCTAGTGGGGATCTGTGTTTAATCTGACTGCTTACCTTTGGGTTCCCACACTGTTCACATTTGATGTACTTGGCTGTGGAAGGAAGGAAGCAAGAACACTTTGTCAGATTGTATTCTGCTCGTATGTCTCAAGCGAGGAGCTCTGCAGTCGGGGCTGAGAGTGACGGCCCAGACTCACGTTTCTGCTCGGGACAGAAGTTCTTGTTGGGGTTTCGGGATCTCTTCTTCTGCTTGTTTTTGGAGAGCGTGTCAGCTATTCCGTCTGAGTCGGTCTCCAGCGCCCTCTTCTGGCACACTGTCTTCTTCACCTCTGAACCCTTGCTGTTACCGTTAGCAACTGGCTCCTTAGGCCTGTAAGGCACAGTTAGCAAGACGTGAGGGAAATGTTCTTTTTCGACTGGTGATCAGGATTCTTCGCTGGTGTCAATTAAAGCTCAGTTCTTGGGTAGTTTGTGTTGTTTGAATATGTGTTCCCAAGAAATACCATCTGTCATAGAACCTTGTTTTTCCTGACAGTTGACATCGTCTACACTGATGTAGAAAAGAATTGTATGAATCCGGCCCGGTGAAAAGATTATATAAAATAAAAACAACAACGGGGGGTAACTCACGCAGGTCTGACATAAGGCTGGCAGATCCAGTGAGGGAATGGCAGGCCGCCCTCCTTCTCTTCCACATCCTTTCCTTTGGCTATCTCCTCCTGCACAGACACACATACAGGTATAGAAGACCATCTACACCAATTCTCCTTCATCCTGGAAGCGTTCTATTTTGTCCATCCGTGGCTGGTTGTCCCAGTACCACTCATTAAATGGCTCCGTGCCACTCTGACGAGCTGGATCAAAATTTTTTTAGTTAACGATGGCAATGTAGGGGATCAAATTCGTTTGCGATGTGGTGAGCAGACGCACTGTCCACCTGTTATTAACATGCAATGTGTGCTCATGTCACGTGCATCATGTGCCTGGCTTTTAGGGGGGTTGAGACTAATTAAACATCATAGCTATGGCTGTAGTTTATTTGATGTGATTATAGCACATCTTGTAGCCGTTTTCATTTCAATAAAAAGGAATGGTATATATTTCAGCTGGATAAGGAAAAATGCATGTTTGCATGCAAAAAATACTGTACATGAACGCAGAATGTGTGCAGGGCAGGTGTGGCACCTCTACTATAATACCCTGCAGGTGTGAATGCAAAGGCCTATGATGAGATGCCATTATCCAGACACAGACTGCATGTTGGTACCAGGTGAAAATGGGTCAGAATAATTGCTGATGCAACACAAAGCGCACTAGCCAATCAATAATGATGCTTATTGTCCTACAGTGTGACTCCACTCATTGCTTGAGCTTTGCACTGGTGTGGTTCTCCTCTTCTTTCCCCAAATATGACTGCCATCTGACCACTACAGAGTACAGACCAGCATCTGCTGCCGAGCATTTAGCTACAGAACGACAAATTCACTGTTTCCCTGATGCCCATTTTTAAAACTGCCATTACCTGGCAACGTAGCCTCAGCTGTTTGCTGACTTCGGCCAAACCCTCGAGGGTCTTCACCTTGGCCAAATCCTCCCTCAGGTCCTGGTGGATCTGTAGCCTACACACACACACACACACACACACACACACACACACACACACACACACACACACACACACACACACACAGATCACATGGCTGCAACTCAGCATATATGAAGCATGCAGACAGAGTCAAGAGGTTCAGCTACTATACAACTATACGTTGGGCAAGTTGGATAATCTGAGTGACAAGACATTGTTGAAGATTCATATTAAAAAACCTCTAGATTAAAATTCATCAGACATGTTAGATGTCTTCCCTGAATAGACAGTACTACAGTACATAGGAATGACTAAATCCATGTCACAGTTGAACACAATATCAGTATATATTGTAATATAGTATTTTTTCTAGAAAATAAATTGAGAAACCATAGATTAAATTCACAAACAAAAATGTTTGTTAAGCAAAGCAAATAAGCAACAGGTCACCGTACTTCATCACATTGATGCAAACATGATATATAAATCCAATAGGGACAGCTAGCACAATATAAACCGTATGGATAGACAAATGTCATGCTATATTTGGTGATATCACTCACCTCTAATACTACAACATGAATATTTTAACTAGTCAACTACCACAAAATGCCACTTAAATAAGAAGCTTGAGTTTGAGACTAAGGCCTTGTTCAGACTGCCAGCCAAAATCATTTTTTTGGCATATCCAGATTATATCCAGACTGATTTTAGAAAGTCTGAACACAAAAAAAACACATAAAATGCGATTTTTGGAGGTGATTTGAAATGCAATTCCAATCAGAGATCTACAGATGCGTCTCACTCCGGACGCTGAAATCGAATTTCAAAGTATCTTTTGCGTCACTCGCAACCCAACAAACGACGACAACATCAAATCCAGAGAGCGGCTGTATACCAGCCTCCTCCGTCACTGAGTTTGTTTGGTGTGACGGAGGAGTTCTGCACTTGACAGCGTGATTGTTTGGAGGGCAAGATGACGGATCTCCATTTTTCATAGCGTACGTTACTAACGCCTGCGTCGTTACCACAGCAACCCATGCAGATAGGTTGGTGATGTCTGGACACACAAATCCGATCTGATCACTTGCAAATAACAGTGTGGACAGTCTGTCTTAAAGATCTGATTTGAGAACAAATATGAATTGCCTGCAGTGTGAACAAATCCTTAGAAAAAACACAAACGTAAAGATACCGTCTATATTAAAGACAACTGACTTTTGGTCCTTACTGATTACAATATTGGTCCCAAAATAAGATGATGAGCTATATTTTTTGGAATATTACATTTTAAGGTCATATGGTATTCAAGGACCAGACATTTGCATTCACAACATGCAGACGTCATCTTTGAATAAAGTGAATACTGGTCCCCCTGTTACACAGTGAGCCTGTTACATGAAGAGTGTTGCATTATGGGTTGTTTTTAACCTTAATGTTGAGGAAATAATGACTATTTAAATGCCTGACGAGTGAAAACAAGCCAAGAGCATCTCCCGCCATCTTTACAGCAGAAAATGGACCAGGGACCGACAAACCAAATCCTCTGTCAAGCTGCCAAGATACTACTAGGACAGAGTGTGTGTATGTGACTGACAGACAAGCAACACACATGTGAGATTCATGTTCGGCCTTGACCTTTAGTTTCAGTGTATTTACATTCTATAGTTACTTCTCTATATAGTAGTTTTTATTGTTAGTGGCGGAGTGGTTGTATTCCAAGTCCAAGGTACATGCATATTTGTACACACACACACACACACACACACACACACACACACACACAGAGAGAGAGACATACGTGTGGTGCCAGAGCTTGAAGAGGTGGGCTCGTACGTAGGACAGAGTGCAGGGGGGGCGCTGCTTCACCACCTCTAGATATTCCTCAGCCATCTCCCACACTGGGGGGCTGCACCCCTCAAACAGTGCCGGGTTGTGGAGGTTCCCCTCTAAAAACAATACAAAAAATAGACACAGAAATGAGTTTCAAAACAATGTGCATCCTGAGCAGGAGTGCACATTATATATCATCTATTTACATCAATGAAACGGGGAAAAATGTGTGTAATGAACAAAAGCATTGTAGACATGCATTCTTAACCTGCACTCATAACTCCCTGCACTCCGGTCTCCTGAATGCAGCGCTCCACATCACTCAGGTGCTGAATGTTCCCATTTGCAAACACTGGGATATTTACTGCCTTCCTGTAGCAAAAACACACCAAACACTTTGAAATGATGTTGTTCTCCAGGATGATTCAAACATTAAGCACTATGAGACACCAGTGGAAGAGCTGGATGAAGGTTTATGTTTCAGATTAAATGTAGCGCGTGTGAAGCATTAAAACAAGGTGATAATAACTCACCGTACTGCCTTGATGTGCTCCCAGCTAGCGATACCTGTCATGGCTCCTTTCTGGTCTTTGGTTCTGCCATGCACTGTCAGCAGCTGGGAAGAGATTTGACAAAACCACATTTAGGACTTTTTAAGACCTTTGTAATGCTTCCTTAAGCTGCATTAAAGGCAGATTTTACAGATTAATATAAATAAACATTCTGAAATTAAAAATAAGCTCCATATTTTACATTTTAAAGGACAGTTAAAGGTTCTATATGGAGTTTTCAGAAAGTCCTTGTTATTAATGGCACCTTGTGGCCGTTAAGTGAACTGCAGTCAGCATCCTGTTGCTGGGCATCGGCCAAAACAGTGACTGGACTGAAGACTGAATGTGATTTATAATAATATTTAGAATAACATTAGTATCTGTAATGTTACTATATTTCATTTGGACCTTTGGCTCCATGATACTAACTAGCTTGCTGTTTGCAAAATACTTTATCAGCTATCATTACGAAGAAACCAACGCCAGATCCATGCCGTGTAGCTAAGTTACAGCTAGCTGGCTAACCTTAGCTTAGGTCACAGTTAGCTGGTTGGCTGCCCCTGCCTTGCATCGCTCTTGGCTAGTAGAAAGCAATTGTTAGTTGTACACCTTTGCTTTGTAACGTTTCATAATTTACTGTTGGCTAAAATCAACAACATTTGTCATCATACATAAGTTAGTATCATGGATCACGTTAGCTGGTGAAGTAATTTGGCAAGCTAGCCAACTAACATATCCACTCAGATAGTATATATTGTACCTTTAATTAATCTCTATTTGGTCAAACACTGAGCACAGAACCCCAGAAGCAGTGGATTCTTAAAATTAGCACTGTGATCACACCTGACATCCAGCTTTCTCCAGCATCTGGGCATAGTGGACCGTCTTTTCGATATCCTGGAACACCCGGATCTTGCATGTGATGGGCACCGAGAGCTTTTCATTGGCTAAGCTGACTGTAAAATAAGAGGGACATGTTAGGTGTTTGAGACAGTAAAATTATGGTGATTTGTAAAACACAAAATAATAAAAACATAAGAACAACTGTGGTCAAGTGGCACTACACTGACGCTTTTTTTTTTTTAGAATCTGCAGGATTTAGAATTTACATTTGGTGAGAGATCATCCCAGAGTCCTACAATAAGTGAATCAGACTTACCCATTTTCCCTAACAGCTCCCATTCGTCTTGTAGAAAAACTCCATAGTGCCCTTAGAAACAAGCACCAAGACAAATTAGTTTTCCTTTCACTCTGTCGTCTGCAAGGTTGGCATAAAACCGCTAAAAGTCAGAAATTTGGAGGTTCATTTCTAAGAAGTGTGCGTACCTCTCTTAGCGATCATCTGCGGACAGCCCAGGTTGAGGTCGATAGCATCGCAGTAGCCCTGAGCCAGCAGAGCCGCTTCAAGGAACACCTCTGGATCATTTGCACAAAACTGACACACAGGGGATGCAACACTGTAATTTACAGGCATTACAGGAACAATGTTAAAGTTAATTCACATAAAATGCCTTGTGACACGCCACACACATGCTGGGGAATCTCCAGCAGTGCTATAGTCGACCGTCATTAACAGTCTTGCCTGCGTGGATCCTCACCTGTGTGATGAGAGGTCGGTCCTCTTCAGACACCTCATTGTAGAGGTTTTCCCTCCTGTAGTTGGCATCGCGAACAAACACCTGAGCATGCAGCATGGGGGTGTAGCACAGCTGAGCTCCGTGGCGGCGGCTCAGCAGGCGCCAGGCCAGCTCACTTTGGTCCACCATGGGGGCCACCACAAAGCGTGCTTCTTTCAGGGTCTTCCTCCAGAACTCAAAGCCCTGGAGCTTGGCCATCACAGTTGACTTCACCAGACCAGGAAGGACAAAAATGAATTAAAGACAAAAAGTTATTTCTTGCTTGGCAACACAATGAGCAGTGGACAGACTATGGACAGGTACAGTCAACGTTTTGAAGCCTAACTATTCTCTGTGTCGAACTTGAAAACATTATATTAGAGGAAATCTGGAGATGTTCGAAATCTACTAACAAAATTTGGGACTGCACCTTTAACTTTTACCACCCAAGACACTATTTTCGCTGGCACTAAAATTTAAGTTATTTCTTCTTAAGTGTGGTATTTTGGCTCGCTTTCTAAGCCCAGCATTAGCCTTCTATCTATTCTGGCCATTTCCGCTTTATTTTGATATGACGTTAGCTTACTTAGCATTAATTTTTAAAAAAAGCACACATGGACTTCCCCAAAGTGGCTACCAGTTTAACAATGAAGTAATTCGGATATTTTTCATTGAGCAATTTTTAGCTATTTCCAAAATGTAGCTAGCTTGCCTTACACACTTAAACTACTGTAGCTTAACTAGTTGCAAATGCTCACTTTTCTCCAGACGTTAGCAAGAGCGAAGTTGACAGCTCAACATTTGTGTTGGTTTCGTGTTTCTGTTTTGGCTTTTCTACGGTCTGCCTCAATAGTTATTAACATTTACCACAAACTAGTTAGCTGTGTCCGCGCTGTGCTTACATTTAGCTAGCAAAGCCAACTGCAGTCAGTTGCCGTGTAGCACATGATGCACCACAGCAGCACATACTATAACGAGTTTAACAGAAAATGTAGCACAGTTATGTTTCTCTGGCAGCATCGTGCACTGCTCTGGTAATGTACTAACTGTACTTAACAATATATCTTGATAGTTTATTGTTTCACCTGTAATACTGTGAGATATGTTGAGTATTCCTGGCGCAGCACTTCCCAACTGTGTGCAACAGCGAAATTGTACCGGTGGGAAACCTTTCTGTGGCACCTCCTCCTCTTCTTTGATGGCGGTTAGCAACCAGCGTATAGATGTATTACCGCCACCTACTGGACTGGAGTGTGGAGCAGTAGCAGAAAATTCTCTTAAAGTAAAAGCCCTGCATTCTAAATCTTAAGTAAAAGTACAGAAGTACAATCAGCAAAATGTGCTTATAGCATCTAAAGTAGAAGCACTTGTTATGCTGCTATGCTGTGTTCCAGTATTTTATGTTATTGGATTGTTGGATTGATACTAAAGTGTTAGTTGCTCCAGATCTCTTTAGTCACCATCATCTTCTGCTTGATAGCTACACAATTCACATAGTCCTGTAATTACTTGATTTCAGGTAACATTTTACACTCAAGACAATTACACCATAGTTAACCCAGATTTTTTTTCCTTTCAGAATGTATTTGTTTATTCACACAATGGATACAGAATTTTGTTACAGAAAAACGAAAGGCTAAAATGAAAGTCCTGTTCAGTCTGTGACGACTGATATCAGTGACATTCAGTAGGAATTTGTGGTTAGAAGAGAGAGAAAGTGACATAACAGGGGTGTGGCCCCATTTTAACAGTAGACACTGAAACACAGTTAATACAATTAAACATATCGGCAATAAATCCAAAATAGCACTGTTAAAGCAGGTGTATGGCTTATGTAGATGTCAGGTTTTCTGTTTCACTGTCAGACACATCTCTCAACCCCTGTTTGACTGCAGCTTTATCACACATACTGTACATTCAAATCACAGTCATGTTTCCATAACAGAACAAAATAAAGAGAAGAAAGCATGCTATTCAGCTCTAAAATAAAATACCAAACATAATATTTACAAACCAGTCATATAGAGGCATTTAAAAATTAAAATACATGTTTTATCTAGCAGATTTTGCAGGTGGATTGTTAAAGAAACACACTGTTTTGGTAGTTTGTCCTCCTGACAGACTTCTGTTAAATGAGCTGAGTGACACTTCACATGAAGTCCCATTCGCTATTCTACCCTGTAGAATTCAGCCGTCGCCATGGTTACTGACAGATACATCACTCACCCACCCAACTGTTGTGTTATATTATGTGCCGTTTCCCAACAAATGCTCCACCAATAACAAATAGATAAATGAATGCCTTTTACTATAACAAACAAGTCTATTGATTTAAGGGACAAAGTAACTGATGTTCTCTTTGCCATTTCTTCCTTACACTGCCCTCACAGAGCATGCAGTGAAGTTAAAATGAAAAGGCATGGCCAAAATTATATGTAATGGAGCAGCAAGACAGAAATTAAATTTGCATGACGTTTGCTCCATTCTTTTCAAGCTGTGTGTTACCTTAGAACCCACTAATGAATACTGTATGCTCCAGTGTCAGTATGGAGATTGTATTGTAGGCTCCATGCTGTTTGGCCACCCAAGGAAAGTAAGCCAAATATTCAGTACATTCAATACGCTTCTTTTAGCTCTGTTTTTAGTCTCCACCAACTCCTGAGAAAAATATCTGTCTCTTTAGCTTCTAAATGCTCCACTGTGTATACCAGCTTGTCCGTCTGCTGTTTAAGTTACAGTGCAAGTTGTCGACCGTAAAACCAAAACAATGAGCTGGAAGACGCTAAAGCGGAGTGGAATTGAGTTGTGATAATTGTATGGATTTGTCATTACGAGCAACTTTTTACATTACACATCGTCATTTGATCCATTGTTAATATAAAAATATTAGTGGCGCAAGTATGATAAAGGAAGCCTGATATCAGGACAGCCTACCAAAACTTGATGCATTGCTAGTAGCAGTTAGCAGTAACTTAATTGTTAATTGATATATCATGGTCATAATTCCAAGAGTTATGAGAACCAAAGTTTTATTTTTCTGAATCATCTTAAAGGAAAATTCAGTTATTTTACAACCTGGGTCTTCCTTTCATATTCTGAGCAGTCATTCCACCGTTCATCGGGTTCCGATTACATTTTATTCTGCAACTTCTATAAAACTGATAAACAAGCCAAGCTGTAAATAAAATCTTCCTTTAATATTCGGTTTCACTGAAAAACACACAAACAGTACAGACAACACAAAGCATGTAAGCAACATGAGTTTGAGGAAAAGTTAATCTAGTAGTCGGTTTAGCGATGTTTCCTCAAAGCCCATCCTTTGGTCCGTCAAACCTTAGAACATAATGTGAACTTAGTGCATTTTGGGGACAAATGCAAACGGTCATCTCACATTAGCTTGACATCAGTAGTTAACCATAGTCACACACAAACAGTTAGGTGCTTTTCAAAGGTAAAGTCTGGATTGAAAGTGAACCGGCACGGGTGTAGCTGTGCCTTCAACCAACAGCTCTTCAGTGTGAAAAGGCGTCGCATTCTTCAGTGAAATATCTAAAAAGACAGTAAATATCTCATGGAGCACGGTGATGAAGACCACAACAAAGACGTGGCGAATATTTGGGCCCTGCTTATAATCCAAGGAGAAATCACGAAGCTACCACGAGACCAGCAACAATCTTCAAAACAACTGCAACGCTGACACTCCATGCATGTAGCAACCATTTAATACTGATAAAACAGAAACCATTTCTCACTTAAACAACTAACCTGCCTTAACTGTGACAGCACAGACCATATGGGAAGATACTTTGTAATTGGACGATTCCACATAGTGAGGGGATTATGAGCCTCAAGCTTTTTCACAGCAAACACTAACCATTTTAAGCATCAATAGAAAGGGGTTCTTACACCACTACGCTGTTCTGACTTAACACCTTGTAATTTAAAAAAAGCAGCCTTTTGTTTTTAAAGGATAAGGCTGGCATAATTCTATATTGTTTCCTACAAATCCAGTGAAAAGACCAGAACAAGCAATGTGTTAGTCCATCTCTCAATACTTTGATTCCTCCACATTGTCTGTGGCTCCCAGCCCCAAGTCCACTGGTTCCTACCGCAGACGTCAATCTCCAAAAACGGCTCACCAATATATTATTTGATTTTTATGTAATTTCCTAAAACATCTGGGCACTATAGTCTTTTTGAAAAATTTACTCAAACAAGAGTAAATAGTGCATTTGTTGGGGACCATTTTCAGCTGCAGATGAATATACATTTGGTGCTAGAGTGAGTATTTCCGGCAGCAGGACAGCTCTACGGCACACTCTACATAGGCAATACTTGTTAAGACCCAGTCACACTAGCAAAGCAAATCTGTGAGAATCTTCTGCGTCAAGTTTAATTTGAGTCAACAGCGGTTGACCAATAGCAAACCCTTTTGACCTGTGCTGCGACCCAGAGGAAGCCATCATAGCTCCATGTTGCACCATCCACTTTTATTTAATGCTAACCCTACTCTGCTGAAGCATAAACCGCTCCAGACAGAGACAGAGGCATGGTTTGCCAATTAACAATTAGCTATACGCCCAACTAGCTCAGAGAGCTACTGTTACCGACTAGTGCTAGCATGTTCCTGGCTAGCTAGTGTGTTAGTGGTTAGCCCACTAGTAGCCACTACAAGGTTTTAGCGCTACCTTTTTCATCAGGATGCATGAATGAGCTCAGCTGTGCCACTTTTTGATGTGAAAAGGCTTTTAGTTGGATAAATTGATTGTAGTCTTTTTATTTTATTGTTTATTTAACAGTTACAATGCACAGTACATTTATTACACCAGGTATAGCTAAAAGCTCATTTCTATCTGTAGTTAGGGTCTTTTCATAAGAATTGTTGACACTAAAGAATATTGTCAAAATTATCTCTTACCTTTATTTGCTGGTGGCTACATCAAAATAAAGCTTTTGATAAAAACTATACACAAGGCAGTGCTGTAACTAGGTTTTTCCATTGTATACTATTAACCACCACATTTTAAAAACATCTAGTGATAAAATATTGCTGACATAACTATTACTATTTCATATGGCAGTGACACCAATCAGCCACCTGCAAACAACAAGACATGAATACCTGGATTAAACACTGAATGATGAGGAAAGCACAACTATCCAATATGATGCTTTAAAGTACACTTCATCCCACCATTGGGATATTTTAAAGGAATGAGCATAGCCTGTAAGTATAATCTCGTCCAGTGTCCCCATAGAGACAGAGCGCATTTAAGTCCCGCCCACACCGCAGGGTAAAACAATTCATCGCTCCATTGACTTTGTATTGTGTGAACTAAGAACTAAGTTTTTAAAAGCTGCTGAACCCAAAAACTGAACCTTTAAGACAAAAGTGGATCCACATGTGAGGCATCAGCAGGAAGAATATGAACACTGTGGGATCCTGACACTCAGTATACCTACATATGTGTGCAGCTAGCATTTTGTCACTGGTCAGTCAAATATCCAAATGTCAGTTTTAG
>LKNJ01006549.1:0-17606 GCA_002120245.1 Maccullochella peelii
AACAGAGCGGTCAACTTTGACTATTTTTCCCTGGCTTTGGATGAGAGCTGCGATGTACGTGACACTGCCCAGCTACTCTACTTACTTGGGATAACTGCACACTTCAAAATCACGGAGGAGCTGGCAGCCATGCAGTCAATGAAAGGGACAACTGGGATTGATTTGTTCACGGAGGTAAATGCATGTTTGGACAAGTTGGGACTCAAATGGGAAAAGCTGGCTGGTGTGACAACGGATGGTTGTCCAAATCTGACGGGGAGAAATGTTGGACTTTTGAAGAGAATGCAAGATAAAGTGACAGAAATGAACCCTGAGCAGAAATTGACATTTTTGCATTGTATTATNGCGGGAAATCTGGAGCTTCAGCTGAAGAACAGAGCGGTCAACTTTGACTATTTTTCCCTGGCTTTGGATGAGAGCTGCGATGTACGTGACACTGCCCAGCTACTCACCTTCTTTACGTGGGATAACTGCAGACTTCAAAATCACGGAGGAGCTGGCAGCCATGCAGTCAGTGAAAGGGACAACAACTGGGATTGATTTGTTCATGGAGGTAAACGCATGTTTGGACAAGTTGGGACTCAAATGGGAAAAGCTGGCTGGTGTGACAACGGATGGTTGTCCAAATCTGACGGCGAGAAATGTTGGACTTTTGAAGAGAATGCAAGATAAAGTGACAGAAATGAACCCTGAGCAGAAATTGACATTTTTGCATTGTATTATACATCAGGAGGTGTTGTGTAAGTCGGTGTTAAAAATGAACCATGTTATAAATAAATCTTTTCTATTTGACCCACTCCACAATTTCATATANTTATTGTAAGAGAATATCCTTATTCTTTTGATTACCAGTAGCAGCTAATATAAAATATATAATGTACTGCATTTTACAATTCCCCCATCTGGTATTATGTATTAAAGTCAACACAAGCTGTTAAGGGGAAAAGTTACCAGAGCAGAATAAATACATATTACACAGTTCCAGCGAGGGCAATTACATTGGATTGGAATAGATTGTACAGGTGTTCATGATATGGTATCTACCCCCTCCATTTAGAGACTGCACTCAACAGCTTCACCTACATTAATTTCAGCTGGAGACATTTCCACTTTTGTGTTTCCACTGCCTTCATTATCAGGTCTAGGACAATTGATAACTAGTTGTCAAAGATATAAAAACAGTTACAGAGAAGGTAACTGGAAATGTCTTGCCACACGTCATTTGCAGGAACATGTGGCTCTTCAAAACACCTGCAAGTGCACCATGGGATCTATTGGGAATGTGACAAACGGCATGCAAAACTACTACCCTGGGTCAACACTAAAGAGAAAGAGTGCACTTTTGTTTAGTTTAAGGCAACACAAAAATAACTGACCTAGCCAAACTAGACTGACAACATTTGGTCAAGTTATCAGGAAGTCTGACAGAGGATGAACTTAGGGCGTTTTCACACCTAACCTGTTTGGTTCGGTTAAAATGAACCCTGGTGCGTTTGCAAGGTTAGTGCAGTTCGTTTCGGCAGGTGCAAACACAGTAATCGGACTCGGGTGCAGACCAAAACAACCGTACCGAGACCATTTAGAAGAGGTGGTCTCTGTCCGGTTCCAAACAAACTCGGTTTGTTTGTGGTGGGAACGTGATCCGACCTCGATCTGACCCAACTATGCTGTGTACTCCGCAAGTTTGAGATAAACAGCTCCTGTAGCCAGATGAGCTTTGCATTCTGTGATGCGGCAGAGCACACAAACGGTTTCTAGTAGTAGCAGCTAGCCGAAGAATGAACCTGCAATGTTTCTCTCACAGAAATATGCACTAGTTCAGAACACTATTTACTTTCTTCTTCGGTTTTACTCATCAACTAATTCGGACCAGAGCAAACGAACTATAGGTGTGAAAACGCCCTTAGATAACCCGCTCTCATTGCCAACATGACAAGCTTGAAAAAAGGAATTTTGTATATTATTCCATCAATATGCTTAAACCATTGTAATTTTTGATTAACACTAAATATTCAAATATCTTTTAAATTGTTATACAAAGATAAAAGTGTCAGTGAGGGAATTTTAATAACTTCAGTGATTAAAGGCTGACATGCTTTGAGAGAGATAATGGCTTTACTAAGGTAGAAGGTGGATATCTATCCATCTCTCACAGCAAAGTAGAGATGAAGACTAATGCAGGGTCTCAATTCGGATACTTCTGTTAGAACACTTACATGCAGTACACTGTGTACAGTATGTACTTACTTGTGTAGTGCGTTAATTTTGACAGGGTAGTGTTGTCTCAAATCAAACATGGCTGTTGTGCACTTACCGGAAATGACAATTGCAACATTTTACCGCTTCTTATTCTTTTGAATGGTGAGTTGAAACCGGGCGGAGCATTATCGCCAACATTTACCACGATTGCCACACGCCAAAATGTCTGCCTGCTCATTTGCTCACTTGATTTCAATTAAATTTTATTAAAAATGAATGAAAATTAATGTGCTCTTTTAGCCGTAAGAATCGCAACCGCGGTTGCCATTTTCATTCATTGGTGGTCCCTCCACTTTGGCTACGTAGCCAAGATAGCGACCATTGAGGGTGAGAAGTGTGCAGCGTTCCACACTCAACTTTTTGACCGTCATGAGTACACCATCTGGGTACTCATAGTGCACTGCATTTTTCCATACTTGTCAGTGTGAAGTACGGAAGTGGAAGTACGCAAATTGAGACACAGCATAATACAGTTTCTCAAACCAATATGAAGTTTTTAGACAAAACTGTACAGGGTAAGGCTGGCATTGCATTATGGGTTTTTTTCAGGCATTTTTGCCCAAATTGGATATTGACAGCCGCAGAGAGAGACCGGAAAGGTGGGAGAGAGAGGGGGGATGCCATGCAGCAAAGGGCCTGGGCTGGAATTGAACCCGGGCTGCTGCAGTAAGGACTCTACCCACTCTACCAGGTAAGATACTAGAGCGCAGCACGGCATAATTTTATGATGATGACAATTCTTCGTTCATGGATTTAACTTCCTGCCTGTTAACAAAGTCTCTATTCTCTATATTCTTCACGAAATCTATCATCTTTGTGATGCGTTATCTCCTCAAAAGGATCATATTCTGAAGCTTTTTCTGCGATAATAAGGCAACAAAGATTTGAGGGTTGTATTCTTTCCATTGCAATCCCTCATTATTGCTATAGTTGTGTACAAAATCTGGAAGGATGTTGACTGGGGGGAAGAAAATTGAAGAAAATGTTTTGTGCAACTGAATCAAAGCCTACTTGGGACACAGAAGAAGCAGCCGGTCTGAAGTGAGACAGCATTTACCAGAAACACAAGCAGGTACAGTACAGATGGCTAGGGGCACCAGACAGACACCTCTACTGCATTAACAGCTCCGGAGCCAGCACTACAGGAAGTCTCCCACATAGACAAAGTAAAAAAAAAAAAAAAAAAACCCAAAAAAACCAATATCAGCCTGGTCCAGCTGGCCTCCAGTGCCAGTGTCATCGACATATACACACACACATATACTGCCAGATGGTCCTCAACAACTCATTAACATCAGCGTCAAGCACAATCAAAGCGACAGTTATTGACATTACAGCAC
Source organism: Maccullochella peelii (assembly GCA_002120245.1). Lineage (NCBI taxonomy): Eukaryota > Metazoa > Chordata > Actinopteri > Centrarchiformes > Percichthyidae > Maccullochella > Maccullochella peelii. The sequence continues at coordinate 3,600 of LKNJ01006549.1, forward strand.
TGCAACAGTGTAAACAAACATCTGGGAACACAGAGACAGATGCAATAAAGGAGGGAGCATCAACACCTCCTGTAGGATTCAGGCATCTGTAGTACAAGCATATATCTAAAGAGGCAATACTTCCAAATGACTCACTGGTTTCCACACGTCAGACTTCTCTGTAGTCTATCTTGTGGTGCCACTGATAGTAGTTTGGCCTGTTGGTGCCTTGTGCTCCTAAACTCCCAAACCAGAACATTCTCTCTCACACGCATGCACAAACATGAAAGCTCTGGTCCAACTGATCAAGTTTGTGACCTGCTTTGTTTCTAACTATGTGATATTTATCTGTATCTGTCTTTCATGCACAGAAAAAGGGAGACAGGTTTTAGCTATAAGGCTACACATTTCAATCACCTTGCAACATGTTAACTTCATCAAGAGCATGTGTTACAACAATGATATATTCTTAATGATGGCACTTGAAAATACAGTTTTTTCAAAGATGCCATCCATTCTCTATTTGTGCTTCAGAAACCATTACGATGATATGCAAATAGTTTTCATTAATTTTTTTCTACTAAGCCACATAAATCACTGCCTCAATCCTAATAAAAACACAAGTATTGTGTTATACCTCACTGACACAAAACAAGGGATCGCAGACAGTGTTTGAGGCAACAAGCAGTTGACCTCTTAAAATAGTAATATTTCTGTATTACTACACATCTGTACATGGCATTATTTTGCAATGTAGGCATGAATGTCATTTGAGCCCTTTCACCCAAACAGTCCCAGGGAGGAACAAGGCTCAAGAGAAGAAATTTTTGTTTGCATTACCACTGCTTCTCAAGAGCCATTAAGGATTATGCTAAATGATAACAATGCAGTGGTTTGATTTTCAAACAAGGACATGGGTGAAGTGATTGTTGTTCTTTGTAACTTGTAAGAGGAGAAGGAAAACAGTACAACTGATGTTATAATAATAATAATAATAATAATAATAATAATAATAATATTTGAAAGGGAAGCTGCTGACCCTGTTTTTTTCTGGTTCCCTATGTTTTAGGGCCCTTTCACACCAACCTTGTTTGGTCTGAACTTTCAGACTTTTCAGTTTGATACAAACCAAAGTTACAGGTGTGAAACCTCCCCGGGACCACAGTCCAGACCAAACAGCTGAACCTTGGTTCGACGAAAAGAGGTGGTCTCATTCCGGATCAAACTGAACAATGGTTCGGTTTGTTTCTAGTGTGAAAACATTTTTTGAAGGTTTGGATTTTTGGAACAATTACAGGACGTTCTTGCAGGCTATCATCAGAACCGGAAAAAGGAAAAAGAACGCTACAAAACAAAATTAGTTGTGGTAGCACATGAGGAGAGGAGGAGACCAAATTATTAATTATAATTATTATTATAGCGGCAACAAAATGAATCTGTGCATTCACTTTTCTCTGTTCTATCAAACTGCAATAGAAGGCTACCCATTGAACTGACAACATGCAGACATCAGACGCACACCCTTCTACAAACGAATCAATTACAAGTATAGGGAGACACAGCTCACGCAGGTGATGATGACAGGACATAGATATGTCATGTATAGTTCTTTGCGCTTGCATAACTGCAATGTGAAACCAAAACTAACCAGATAAAATGTATACAATGTAACATAAAAGGGAACCTTGGTTCGGCATTTCAGGTGTGAAAAGGCCCTTCTTAAGTAACCCTTATGAACTCATTACTATCTAAAGTGAAGTTTCCGTTTTGGTTTGTCTCTCTTTTTTTCCCCCCAAATGGTAGTCAATTATAGAACTGTCATTAAAACATAAATGACATAAACCATCCATAGTCCTAATATTTACACAAATAGGGCTGCAACTAACAATTATTTTTATTATCGACTAATCTGTCAATTATTTATTTGATTGATTGGTTAATGGTTTAGTCTATAAAATGTCATAAAATAGTGTAATTTTCTGTCAATCAACTAACTGATTAATTGACTAATTGTTTCAGCAATAGAGCAGACACTTTTGGGTTAAGGAACTACAGGAGTGGAGTAAAGAACATTCTTAAAAGTAAACATTTCAGAAGTATTTGTCACATTCAACCTAAAAAATCAATTTGTTTTACATTGTTAGATCCCCAATTCTATTTACATTAAACTACAATGAAAATAGTATTGCAGGTTTGTAAATGTTATCATGATTTTTGTTTTCATTTTAACCTTGAATAATATTGATGTTGATGTCAACAGTGACATCATATTCAACTGTTGTCATGTGAGACTAATCAAGTCTGCAGAAGCTCCCAACAGAGGTCAATCAAGAGGTCCACTTCCTGTTGCTGCATGTCCTACATCGCTCTCAGCTCTGGAATAACAGCTGACCTTTGACCAGGGACATACATCACTGCAGCTGCTGTGGAATGTTTTCTGGGGAGGAAGTGGCTCTTGTTACTGGGGTGGGGGATACACATCTCACACCAGGAAATCTGGTCCTGAGTGCAGCATCACAGTGACTGTTCTACATGGAAGGGGGAGAAAAACATAATAGCAAGATGTCTGCATCCCCCATGAAAGTAAACTATTAATCATTCATGTATGGGGGTGGGGGTCAAATTCAGGCAAAAATGTAGGCCTGCAGATTCCACTTGAGGCCCTCACTAAGTGTCAGAATGATGACTTGGTGTTTTGCTTGAAAGCAAAGGAATAAATAATTAATGGAACCACAGTGACAAGGCCAAGAACACCATTCCCTGCTTATTCGCCAGCCTTTTCACTCTTTCATAAAACCACCTTCAACCCTTCTCCAGGGAGCAGCTCAACTTTAACGCTACTATGTCTGCCAATACACAACAATGTATTGATTCAATTGATGTTCTTATTCGTTGGTCTATTTGCACTCATGTCTTTAATGTTTCTATTTTAGTTTTTTTTCCCCTGTAGATATTTTTTATGAACTCAAATGGGTTCTGGGCTCATTCAGTTCCAATAAGTAGAGTGATTTAAGAATGGGTCTGAATGTAAAAATAGTGGAGGACACTTTCTCCTGAAGTACACCAAGGTGAATACAGGCAAAGGACATTATCCCTCGCTGAATTTCCATATTAAATGTAGACCAGTAAGAAAAGATGAGATAAGGTTAAATGATGACTGATTAATCACCATCAGGAATTTGAGCAATCTAGGAAATGTAAACTGACATTGCACAAAGTTGGTGCAATACTTGTCGTACATCCCTGGGACAGAGTGTTTTCAGCAAACAACTGCACTGAGCCGAGCATAAACAACTGTGATCTGAACCTGTGATGAGGGCACACCACAACACGTTTTCCATATGACAGGAACACTAGGGTAAAATGTTGTGTTTTGCTTTGCAGTGGCATTGTCTGCCTGTGGTCTTCTAATTTATGTACAAAGAAAAGAAGAGGTACAGATGAAAAAATAATGACAAACTGCACTACGTGAGTAAAATCATTGATTCACTAGGCTTTACAGCCAGCCACAGAACCGTTTTTCACTGACTGCCTCAGCCACTGATTCAACATGCTAACTGTCTGCCAATAAGGGTCAACTAGTGCCAACGGTACCAGATTATACCAAATTATGGCAATGGTCAGTCACAGACACTCAACTACGACCCAATGGCATCTGAAGGCTGACAGTTGACTCTGTGTGTCAAGACATGTTATGCTCTCCAATAAAACTGGTAAGCTGCCAAGAATTGTTCATCTTTAGAATTTTTATCATCTATTTTGTGAATAACAACAGGACGAGCAGGTGCAGCAATTTTAAATGTAACAGCGCTAATCATATTTATCATTCAAATATCCATTTTACTTGTGCTGCTAAAATAAGCAACTGTGTCAATAAAGCAAGAACGCAATATGTGTATGTATTTTATAAGCTTATAATGATAGATTATTTATCACTAATGTGTCTGATGATCTGTTAAGGAAAGGTTAAGCTTAAAATTTGCATACCTACTTAAGAATGACCCAGTGCAACTTCTTGCGAAATTTTAAAGTGTGGGGCTGAATACTGCCAAAGGAATTAAACCAGTAATACATGCAAGGCACATTAAGTATGTGGCAGAGTTAACTATTCCGACTTTGTCCACGTTGTATCATGTGCAATTGTTCTGTTGCTACCTTATTTGAGTATCTCTGAAACTTGGCTTCAAGAAAAACAAATGTTGCCACGGTTTCTATAGTAACACTTGACTTATTTTTATTCTCGATGGTTCCAAATTCTAGTTTTGGATGCTTATCAATTCAATAGTAACCACCCATGGCCTGTGCTGCTACAAGAGTGTGGTTATAGACAAACGCAAGAGAAGTACAACTGGGGTCTACTGGTTACAAAACACAGAAATATATGGGCAGCTTTGTTTAGGCCTATCTGTCTGTCTGTCTTATGGGTATATAAACCAGAAATGAATCTAACAAGATTCATTGTTTCCAATCATTCATTGGAAGGTCCAAACTTAAAGAAGTTCCCCTAGGATTGATTACAAGCACTTACTGTATGAGTCAGTGCATGAGCAAACAAACTGACTCAAATAGACTAACCATGAGTCAGGTACATTATAACAGGAAAAGGCAAGACTCATGCCAGTTCTTTCAGATTAAACTTCCAGCCAGCTGGTCAGGATAGGATAAGCAAGCCAAACCCTACCAGGAATCAGGAGACATTTCTACTACTGCCACACACACACACAACCCCCTTCTTCCTCTGCAGTCCCCCTTCCCCCACACCCCCCTCTCACCAGGAGGTAGGTTCATGGCTTCTGGATGAAATCTGGATAACAATACTATTCTCAACAAAACACAGAAGACATCTAAATTGGATTGTTGTGCCCTGGGCCATGTAAAACTGGAGATAGTGCTAACCACATGATGGTCCCAAGAACAATTACTCCAGGGTGACTTTAATAGAACCTTCTCCCCAGCTTTTTAATCATGTATTTCAATTAATAATATTTTGAATATGTATGATTGTAAAAACTTAAGTGACTCTGTTAAATATTTGAAAACTCCGTTGTAGAGTCCACCTCACAAGATAACATTACCTTTTCACAGAGACTGAATGTGCAATTTTTTCCAGAAGGGCGTCCAGTTTTTGAAAATCCAGCAAATCGTTTGACTTGGCATGCATCTTGTAATCCATTTATGAACTCCACTAAGCAGAAACAGAAACCAAAAAATGGGCGCAAAAGAATTACAGAGAAGTTTGTTTTCCTTTTCTCTCATCCAAAACACAAGAGGGATTTATTCTTCAGGCTCCAGTATGTATCCTAAAATCCCATAGAACACGGTGAGTAATCCTTAGTGTAGTCCAAGTGGAGTTTGAGGGTGGCTGTTCTATGAAAAACGGCCCAGTCTGGAAACACTGGGTCCGACGGGGAGGAAAGGCTGTGGAAGCCTACAGCCGGCAGGCTGTTTAGCTGTGTGAACCGGTCCTCTCTCTACCCCATCCCCCTCTCAGCAGTACAACGGCCCAGTTGCCACAGGCTCTTCGCTCCATTGTGTGTCCTCTCCAGGGCCTCCCCAACTTATATGGACACAAGCCGCAAGTGAGAGGTGTACAAGGAGGACAGAGGAAGGCGAGAGAGGGGAGAGAGGGCTCCGATAAGATCCAGGAGGAGCACTTTATTCCTCTAGCTCGCTCTCTCACCCTCTCTCTAGCACAGGCAGACCAGCATGCAGTTACTCAACAGCAAAAATGGCTCTGCTGCTTCCTCATTCAGTGGAGCCTCAGCCCACACACCCCTCCCTCCCTCCCTCTCTCCCTCCCTCTCTCCCTCCCTTTCCTATGCGCTTGCTCATTCCACCCCTCCCCTCTTTCCCCATCAATAGCTTGAGGTCCTTGCTCTCTCCTCACTCTCTGTTACACCTTTAACACCCCACCCCCTTCCTGTCTTTTCCTCCGTCCATTTCATCATGCCCTACCCCCACTCAATCTCTTCCCTCTGCACCCAATCCTCTCCTCATATACCACTTCCATTCATATTGTGACTGAACTACTCCAATACAAAGAAGCTGCACAACAGTTTTTTTTGTTTTGTTGAGTAGAAAACATCTGATATTGGGCCAGAACTCGGCAGACCCAGAAACACCAGCAGCTCTAAAATCACATTTAATTCAAGCAAAGAACTTTATCAGGGATACCAAAATGATCACTTGACCAATAAGGTCAACTCTATTGGAAAAGCTGTCATAATTGCATAACTGAGATCAATCAACATTTAAATTACTCAAATAGGTCCATTTTGATGTGTTTCTGTGAAATCTACCAGGTATAATAAAAATGGCAAGTATGTTTTAGGGCAACTTGGCCCTTAAAGTAAACAATTTTGTACCTCATAACCAAAAAGCCATATAGAAATATTGAACTCTGTAAATTAAGCTAATTAGTATGTGCACTGCACCACCAACAACTTGCAAAAAAGCAGAGGCTGCATATCGTCCAGCTCAAGACTGCAGGTAAACTAATGTGAATAATCTGGATGCAGGGCATAACGTGAGGCAGCGTAACGGTCAAGATGGGGACATGAAGGACAAGTGACAGAAAGAGTGAGACCACCCACTGTGCCTTAGAGCAGCCTCCAGTAATGCCGTTCATGACTGTATGGTGACCACACTGCACTGGTGCCAGGAAGTAGAGAACTCTTTTAATCAGATGAACTGGATTATTTCCAATACATCTGTAATGCTATGCTGTCTAGAAAAATTCAACTTTGGATATGACTGTGGCCATATGCTTTTAGTTTAGTCAGATCTTATCAAGAGATATGACTGGTAAAATAATTCACAAAACAAAAAATCAAGTTCTTAAATATATACCAAGTAGGGCTGGGCAATATGGCCAAAAATGGTATCATGAAAAAAGTCCATCAGTCGATATCAATAATTATCATGATAAATGTCAAATTATGTCTTTCAAGTTTAAAGGCTGATTTTTGCTCCCGAGTGAAAGTTCAGGAAACCATATGGTTAATTGTGGTTTTTTGTCAGAACCCTTTGTACTGACAGTTTTAAACATTTTGTAAATGTTTGTGTGTTTTGTTTTTGTCATAAGGGACGGTGCTGGAAAATGCTGATACGATTTGCTACTGGGCACTTACTGGCCCGGTGCTTGTCGAGGGTCCACTAACACTCGTTTCAGATGAGTTATTTCTTACTTATGGCGTGTTCCAACGGGTGATGTTGTTTCAAATGATGAAACAAGTTTGTGGTGTTTTCCCGTCTTAGCTGGCTGTTTTTTGTCGGACTGCAAATAGCCAAAATACCTCTAAATAACTGAAGTTGAGTGGCCTTTCCTGTTAACGGTGGCATCATCCTGCTTTGAGCTGGTCATTGGAGCCGTGTTTTCTCTGGTGTCGCTCATTTCGCCTACCGTTATAATTTTGATTCCGCTCCATCTACAAGCCTGTAGCCGCGGTGTTTGGCTGTTTATCTTCTTCTTCTGTTTAATGGCAGGTGGCAACTAGCGTTTAAGGTGCATTAGGGCCCCCCTTTCCTGGTGTATGGGTGGTTTAATTATATCGAACATTTGTTATATTTCTATCAAGGAAAATTATCGAGATCATTATCATTATCGTTTTATCACCCAGCCCTAATACCAAGTAACATTTTTCTACCATAATAACCAAAATACAGAAGTGCTAGTAAATGCTGCCTCATAATTAATGCCTAATGCCTATAAAAAGGGCAAAAAGGAACAGTTCTCTCTGTGTGATGATGGTAGAATCAGGGAACATATGTAAGCATACTGCCTGCCAGGCAGGATTCACAACTCAAGATACAATCTCAGGAGACAGATGTGACATAGAGAGACCTTGTTTACTCTGCACCAATCATCCAACCCGCCTGACAATGCTGCCTCTTAACCCTGCTAAAGTAACATTAACTAACACTTTTAACCTCCTGTTCACTACTCACCAACAAACAGTCGTCTCTCACTTGCCCTTCTTGCCCCTTGTTCTCTACAAGGGGCAAGTGAGAGATGACTGTTTGATGGTGAGTGGATATTTCATGACTTTATGCAATTCCTTAAACGATAAAATACTGCATTTGAGTGTCCACCACAGTATATCAAACCAACCGCATTATATGTCTATGTACCTAATACACACTACCAGAGGTAAACTCGCTGACCTCTCAATCAATCTTAAGTCTCACATGAATAGAAACTGGCACACACCTACACAGTTTCAAAATTAGTCAGAGATCAAAACCCCAAGAGATCATGTGAGTATAGTCACCCTGTGCAATGTATACTTGTCAGGTGACTGGTGAGTGCAACGCACAATGCCTGTTTTCCCAAATTAAACAAGCAGCAGCCAGACACTGACATGGTCCTCACAGGCCCACTTCCCTGTCCACGTGCCTTATGCACCATTCCCAAAGACAATACAGCAGCTGCCAGAGTGACAAAGCTCCAACCTACAGCAATTCAGAGGAGGCCAAACCGATGGCCCTGTCACTGGGTGGGGGGTGGGGGTGGGGGGGGGTCGTATTCAGACACAGGGAGGGAGGGATGATAGCGAGAGGAAGGGGGAAAGCGAAGGAGAGGGTTGCATTTAGACTGGGGGTTGGGTCAGACGGAGAGGCAGCAGTGCACAGAGATGGGACTCTGCAAGAAAGTCTGAGGGCACTTCCATTAATCATCACAGCACCGGAGCAGTTGAAATCTACAGGGACCCAGAGTGGAGAAAACAGGGTAGAGCCAGGCAATTTGCCAACTTGACATGGTGTAGCATGCACTTGTATATTCAGGTACGAGTTGGGGAAAAAAAACAATAGAAAGAAGAATGGTGGTGAAAGAGGTACATAGTAGTAATAATAACCAAAGCCTTTCTTGTTATTTGAGAATTATCAGTAAGCTAACTGAATCTAACAAAGAATGCTTCTGTCGTTTTAAAATCTTACGTTTTAAACCCAGAAAATCTGTTATTATACAACAACCTGGAAACGACAATCCAAGCATTTCTCACATCTTTTCTTTAACATTTTAATAATCTTCAACAGACTTTATTGTCTAGATTTCAGCAAGTGTAAAACGCTGCAATCAGTTTTGTTACTGGATCCAGGACATGGGAATACATCATGCCAATTTAAAGGGGTACTATACCAATTTTTTTTCACACGAAATACGGTTTGCACGTTTCGAGGAGTACTAATCAGCCTGTGAAATCAGTTGTATCATATCTTCTGCGGCTCTGAATGGAGCTGTTTCAAGTTTGAAAAAAAAAAAAAAAACTTTGAAGTTATCATCAGGGATATTTTCATCAGCTCGGCTTGGGCTTGAGACTTAAATTTTTTTACAGAAAGCGTGCGTTTGAAAAAAGCATTTAGGAGGTGGGCGGGTGGGGGGGGTCTTCATTTTTAAACTCTCTCGTGAGTCCTCCAACTTTATTGAAGTGCAACACTGTACGAGTTCACTGGAGTACCCCTTTAAGCAACTTCACACTTATTACCTATGCATTTTAGAAGTGATTTAGGATTTTACTTTCAAAGCATATCTGGCCCTTGTCCCTACATAGTGACCTTTCAACTTATTTTTTCTGTTAACCATGTAGACACAGAGACCCCTAGCAATCCAGAATTGTATTTTACACTCCACACTAAACTCATGTTTTCCTAATCTCAATCCACCATACACCTTGCACTCTATTGAGGTCCTAGACTTTACTGTTTTGGTTCACTCTCATAGCAGGTCAAAAAAGCGCCAACAACCCACTGTACACTACCTGCTCAGCACCAGACGCCAGATGGACAGAGTTAGCAACTAGCTGTCGAACATGGAGCATTAAGCAACTAAAGTGCAAGATAATTCCCGTAGAGACCAAAAACAGAGCTAAAGGAATATTGTGAATATTGGACTCTAAGTGAATGATAATGTAGCTCCCTAACTGCTGAATGTGTAAATAAAAAACTTTTTGCTAACAAGTCGGCCATATCAACTTAAAAGATGATATGTCAATGATGTGTTCCCAACTTGTGAAGCAAATATATAAAAATAATATTAAAATTATGTTTTCACTGCCCAATCCATAATCTCCAATACACAGGCATTCACACAGGAATGTTTATGTTCCTGGGCCTACCTCATGAGTGGGTTTGTTGGATCATTAACTCTGAGTAAAACCCAGAGAAATTTCAGTCTCTGTTCCAGACTTGAAGCACTTCCAGGTATTACTCACTCGCACATTTATTCAGCTAATGTCTAAACCCTGCTTCGCAAGACATGCTGTTTAATCCCATGCAGCCTGGCACTGCTGACCACAGTGGCAGTTAAGATAGAGTCAGGTCCTGACCTAATAACCTGACAACAAAGAGTATATCGCTGTATATATTACATTTTTATGATCATTTGCAGAGACATAAATGGGAGTGACACCTATTATTATTATTATTATTATAATATTGAGGATAAGAGGATAAAGTTGCTGCTTTTGGACAGTGAAAGTTGCAATAAATAACTTGCTCCAATAAAATGGCCTATTGCTTCTGAAATGGATAACTACCTCTCGGTATAAAGGAACATTTTTTGAAGTAGGGCTGAGAAGTGTTTTGATTAAGTCAACAATGTATGACAAACATTGTTAATAAAACAGTGTGACATGTTTAAGTGTTTGGCGAAGGTTTATGAGTTGTGAAATGATTTATGTAGGGTACAACTGGACTGTATCAATGTCCGCTCCAAATAAAGCTGAGACGGATGTTGAAAATCTGTACAAATTCAACAAAATATTTTGTTAAAAATCCCTATGCTCATTATTCATGTGTAATATTAGATGCCCCGTAATATTTTAAATGTTGGATTTTTTTTTATTATTAGACAGCCTATATAGTGTATTTATTTTAAGAAATGTATGATGATTATACTGAGCATTGAATTTGTTTGTGTTTTCAAAATCATTGTGTGAACATGCTGTTATTGGTCAGCCATATTTGGTCGATAGGGTATCGACCAAAATTACAAGGGTGACAGACAAGTAAAATGTTGATTTTAAAGAAAGAGCTTTCTATAAAAGTGATGAGGAACAGGAACCAGTGATTGGTGTTGTGATTGGCTGATTCTAATGACATTAAAGCCTTGATCAATATTAGCCTTAAAAGCAGATCATCATTAATGGTATTAGTAATGAAATAAAAAATAGGTATTAGTTGAAAAAGCAATAGAAGTTAATGGTCATCAAAAAACAATTAAGAAACTGTCAATATCATCTATTACATCCCAATGTCACAGTATGACAAAGACGCACTGTTTTCATGTGGCTGAAGAGAAACCAAAAATTCCATTATTTTGAAGTAGCAGCAGTAACATGGTTTTTATAAGCCTCATGACACTCCTGCCAATGACTCAAAAGTGATAAATGAAGCACATACACTCACACTATAATAGATTTTGTATGCTCGCTCATTTGTTCCCTGACCACACTCTCCTTTTCATTCAGAGGTCATTCACAACTAGGGCAAGGATGGTGTTACCATGGCAACTAAACCAGAGAGAACAAAACAAAAAAAAGGAATATAAAAAATAGGAAGAGAAAAAAATACACAGGCGAGAAAAGTATGTTCTTTAGCATAGGACATGATAATGACCAAAATCACAACCAGACCTAAATCTGTAGATTAAGCAGCATTTTCCTGGCTGGCAATTCTTAGACACCCTGAAATGTTCCAGTCAGTTTATCATTTCAAATGGAAAACCAACAATCATAATATAGTTGTATTTTGGGGTATGTAATTAATAGTGAACTCTAACCCTACCTGGTATCTGCAAGCACTTTGACCCAGTCGTCATTTACAAACAACTAGGAAAATTCATTTACACTAATGTGATTAATAGCTCAGCCCTCTGAGCTTGTTTGATTTAGTGCTTACCTGGTAACTGCATGCCCTTTGACCCAATGTATTCTTTTTATTTACACACTTATTTCTTATATCTAACCAGTGATACACAAAACTGACCCATGGATTTCATTAATTTCCAATATAAACAGGTCTGGGTAACAGACTATTGTTAAATGTTGTTTAGGAAAGATGGCAATGAAAGGGCATAGGTAACAGGCATAAAGCTCGAAGCTGCTTCAGTCTCTGTGCACCTTTTGGCAAAGGAGCATATCCAAACAAGTATGTGACTGCAGGTAGGCTAGTGTCTGTCATAAGGGGGATTCTGTGTTGTTACACATTGGGCTATTAAAGCGATGGTCAACCATTAAAATCAACTCACACGTTCGACGCCTGCAAAATTGAGGAATCCTCTTACAAGGAAAACAGCAGGAACAGTATGCTAGGTAACGGGCCTCAGCATGAGTAATCTGTTTGAACACACCAGTCGGCGGAATGCCACTGCTTTGTGTCTATAATACCCAGCCACATTAGCCACATAAACACTACAGACTCAAACACATCTGTCTGGGATAGAGACCATTACCAGATGTGGTAAATAAAACGATACATTGCAAAGTAATGACTGCTGGCGAGAGACCATCGTCGAGGAGCCAAGATCCTAAGGTTAGGCCACAGGGCATAGATTATTGCCTGGGTTTCGTAATGGACGTCTGTGCTATGCATAGCAGAACTGATAGGGTACGACGATACAGACATTTGTGTCCAAGATCATGGCAGCAAGGTTTTGAAAAAGAACATTACAGTTCTATTTTGTGTTAGCTGCTCCACTGACTGCATTCTCATCAAATAGCCTCAGTCTGAGTGTGCGCCATCATCACCGTCTCCCACAACACAAGACAGTCGACGAGCAAACTAGCGATAGATGCCCAACACGGTGGTCGTAGCAGCATTTGCCCTGCTATTTGTAGCGTAATTGTGGCCAACAGTGGGCGAGACAAGCAAGGGATGTCAGATAGACACACAATGTAGGTGCGGTTATTGTGCCTTTTGATAGACAACTGCCAACTAGCTTTAGCTAGCAAGCTAGTTAGCCAGAGCAGGCCGCCGTACAAGTGAACGGTCTCAGTGGGCGCCGGGCATCATCGCTACCTCTTAAGCCTTTACACCGCTGTTACCGTGTCTCTTGCTGTTTACTCATTCGGTTTACTGAGACAACATGACTGGCAAAATAATGTTTGAAACAACGGCGTTTACCTGGGTTTATCAGGTTGCCAGGGCGCGCGGGATCTTTCTCTCCGAGGATCCTGAACACCTCTCGTTGTCGATGACGTCACGCGTAGGTCTTTCGTTGCGACGTAAAGAGCGTGTCACAGACTGCAAGTTTAGCAGCAACTGAGAAGAGGAAAATTATATCTGTGCACCAGGATGACTAGCAAAACATTTTGAGGAAACCCAACAGGACATTTAGGGACAAAGCTACAATGGAAATTATAGGTCATATTACATTTTCCCGACACGAAACATATTGAACATACAACTGCAGAAAAGCAACATAGCAGTATTTGTCCTGACTGTTTTGTTCTTCTGTCTTCAAGCTAATTACAGCTACTATAGTTATTCTGAGAAGTGTCAAGTCTCCACTGTTAGACCCCTTTGTCTTAAAACCTCTTCAATTATCTATTTTTGATTAGATCAGATATGATTTAACTTCCTAAGGTAGGCGAGAGTAAAGAATAAGAAGAAAAACAGATCTATCCAGTAATGGAGGTCAAAAGAGTTGGAAGATACAGTAAAAATGCGTTTGGTAAACCACTGTATTTAAATATTTTATATTTGAAAGATAGGGTTACTATCAACTCACTCACTAGACTGAGAAGGTTGTAAGTTTGCTGATGTTTGATTAATTTAATGGTCAGTAGAACGGGGTAAGATAACATCCACTGTAGGGTTCTTTGCGGGTAATTGTTGCCAATTTGACCTTAAATCATCAAAATCAGTGGTTTGCAGCGCCCCTCAGTGGACGACCACTGTTCACAATGCCTTTATTAAAGCGAAGGTCAGCTGCGATCCAGAAGTAAGCTTCAGATTTTGAGATCTCCAAATTTTATTTCATCAAAAGACAAAAAAATAATTGGCACAAAATGCCACATGTTTGTCTAT
>LKNJ01006550.1:0-16743 GCA_002120245.1 Maccullochella peelii
GCCGCAGAGCAGACAATCTGCTTCCTGTTTACACCAACACGTGCATGCCCAGTGCACATGAATGGTCATGTGATATGCGTTTTCAGGCGTGGAGTATGGGCGGAGATTATTTCTGAAACGGTGATAAAGCGCTTGTGTGGACGGAGATCATCGTATTGGTGTGGATGTAGCCAAAGAGCAACTGCAAGGACCTTATCTGACTATTCTCTTCTAAGAAGTCACAAACATTGCAAACAAAGCAGCATAATTGTTTATCAGATTTCAGTTGTCTACATTTAATTCCATGTATGATTCATCCAAAAACACACGACCCACCAGGTTTGAGGTCGTAGTGGATGATGGGGGGCTTGATCTCGTTGAGGTAGCGCAGGGCGCTGACAATCTGCATGACAATGGAGCGCGCCTCCTTCTCCGACATCAGCTTGTTTTGCTTCAGGTAGAAGTCCAGGTCGTTGCCTTCGCAAAACTCCAGAACAGTGCAGAACCTGGGAGAGCAGAGGGACACACGTGTGGGTTACATACGGGAGAAAAAGATCAAATTCAACCACTGGAGGTCAACAGCAAGAATGTAACAGTACTGTCATTCATTTACTGATCCCTAAAGATCACCTGCTCATCCAGTATGAGTTTCTTTTAAGAGCTGGAAAGACTGAAGGCTAAGAGGAGAAATGTCACTCCGCCCTCCTCCACATGAAGGTCAGGGGTCATGGTCAGGACTTTCTGCTACTGAATGAGCCTGACATATGTTTCCAGTCACATATGTGAGCTGCTCAATTCAGGAAAGCTTTGCTAACAGGGTACAACATGAGCTGGGCCTACGCTCCTCCTTTGTACTCAACATAGAAACGGTTTCATCTGTTTTTTGGACAAATGCACTGTGCCGTCAGCCTGGGTAAGTAACATCAGCTACCCGTTTCTTTAGCTCTCTTTTGGGTATGGGCGACTACACCTCACATGCTTAGTTAACACCCAAAGATAGACGTTAACCCTTTAAAAATGACCTCCATTGTCAGGGCATGTTAACGCTGAATCATACATTTTTCTGTGAACTGCTGTTACTATTTAATCATTCCCAATCTGATAACACCATGATGTTTGCTCTTACTTGTAGCGCCCACTGACGCAGAGCCTTGAGGCAGAATACCAACAACTCATGCATTATTTGAATGATTACTGGGTAGGGCCTTTACGAAAGGTTTGAATCTTACTGATGTGCAATATGTTTTAAACCTGCAGTAAAGACATGCTTTGTAACCCAGCGCTGGGTGATAAACAACCTCAGGATGTGTCAACCCAGCAGGGCTGCAGCTGGCAGAGGTCAGAGGTGACTCACGTGTCAGTATCCAGGGAAAAGTAGTCATACAGTTTGACTATTCTGGGATGGTCCAGCTGCTTGTGTATCCGGTACTCCCTGCATGCATGCCTGGAAGGAAATAAATGTCAACGTAGTGTGCGAGTTGCTGGAGAAACACTTTGTCTTTGTGTCTCTAAAGTTTGTGTGTGTGTGTGTGTGTGTGTGTGTGTGCGCGAGACCTACTTGTGGTAGTTCTCCTTTTTCTCCTCTCTCCAGTTCTTGTTGAGCTGGTGGATTTTAACAGCTGCATAGCGCTGCTCAAACAGGTCAAAAGCCTGTGTGTGATGAGAAAACACACACACACACACACACACATTTGTCTCCAAACATACTTTACAGAGAGAGGGGATAGAGGAAAAAACTGGTCCAAGCACCCAGACATTACCTTGTAGACTTCACTGAAGCCGCCCCTGCCCAGCAAGTGCAGCAGCAGGTACCTCTCATTCAGGGTAGGGTGGTCTTTAAACCTGCGGGAGGAGGCACAAGATTTTAAGCTCACTGCTCGTACCGGACTCCTGTGTCACCTTAAACCTACATAGACAAAGAAACACCTGGACATAGTTTTATATGTGTTTTGTTGAATAACTCCAAAGTCAACCTGGGAATTTTGTTTTTTTCAATGTGAAAGGTTTTTGGTGTTTTGGAACTCCATGTGAAGTTTGGTGCAAATGCACCTTTTCCTCAGTGAGTTGCAGCCATTTATTGGATTTTGTCAGTGGACAATGGGAAAATATATACATTTTGGTGTTGTCTTTATATTTTGGTCAATATCACATCTCTATCATAAAAGGTTCCAAAATAATTTAATGTTTTGTAGAACTACACTCGGTTCTAAAGGGTAAAACAAGTGCTTTGCAAAGATGATTTTTATTGCACTTCCATATCCTTACATTTACGTCTTAACTACGAAAGACATTCTCCATCACTTTAATGTTTTGTATTGACAGTGTGAACCTTTTTGTCCCAGTCTCATGCTGTATGTAGAGCGGACTTACGCTGAGCTGTCCTCGTTGTTTATCCTCTTCAGCTCTCTGATATGGAGGTTCCTCACCCGCTCCAACCGCTCAAGCTCTGCTTGGATCTCAGCTTCCTCCTGCATAAACGCACCATATGAGATGGAGGTTTTTACATTTTAAAACGCAGACTCCAGCAGCCATTTAAAACTGAAGGCATGTTCTCAGCATTGTTCCAATTACATTTTCAGTGTTTCCTTGGACACCTTGCCCATTTCATTTGATACAAATGTCTGAAGGTCACATGTTCTTATGGACGGACTGATTGGTGGAATATTTGTTTTGCTACCGACCTTCTTCAGATGTCCGAGGCGAAGCTTGAAGATCTCTTCCTGCTCGTGGTACTCAGCGAGGGTCAGTCTGCCAAAATATGGGCAAGTCAAAAACTCCGGACAGAACAGAAATCATAAAAAACATTCATTTCAGACTACAGGAGTCTTTATAAATTAACTTAAGTCTCCAACTGAAGAGGAATTGTGAAGGAAAATGCATCTAAAAGAGGCCAGCGCCCTCCAGTTTTACACCAACAGTGTGTGTCTATTTCAGTGTACTCACAGCTGGGGCAACGAGGGCTTGAGGAAGGGGTCAGAGTCGTTGCCGTTGACCACCTTAGTTTTGCGCTGCTTGGGTTCAGAGGTGGAGGCCACCGAGAGAGAGGGGGACGCAGGGTTCGGAGGCTTCCTCTTGGCCAGCAGCTTCCTCTGTCGCTCTATGTCCTCCCTCTGCTGGTTGATGCCCTCCTGCTGCCTGCACAGAGAAGAGGACACAGAGGGGTGGAGGAAATGGGTCATATGGGGAAATGCTGTAGCAGACGATAAACCGTTCACATGTTTTGCTCCTGACTCTGAAGTGAAGTGTGCAAAAATGCACGTGTCACTGTATTTCTGACCCTTCAACACTGTTAAGAATGCAAAATCTAAAAGAAACATGGAAATCAATTTCATTAGATTGAAAGCTACGCATGCGTTTGCACCCTCACTTGATCAGGTTCTGGAATGCGTATCCGTCGGTCCACTGCTCCGTGTAGGACGCTCCGTGTCTGACAGTGGTGAAGTGGCCAAGGCGGAGGCGGTCCTGCATGCTCTTCTCACGACACGACTGCTTCTCCTGGGTGCTCTGTTCGCAAACACAGGCAGACATTAGACATAATGTCAACAGAAGAGAGGAGAGACAAACTAAATATTCTGGTGACAAGCCCTCACCTACAACCTCTAGGTTACATCCCCACCCAGAATAAAAGGTGCGGTAGATCCGTTTAGTTTTAAAATTACAAAACTGAATTCTCCAGGCATATTAAAATTAAAGCATGTACAGCCACCTGTTCTGATTGCTCTTTTCTTATTTATTTTCTTTTACTTTTATTTCCTCTTATTATTATTATTATATTCAGAGTCTGTGCTGCAGATCTGCAATTCTGCTCTTTATTTTATATTTATATTTATTTTTTTTCTTTTCTATTGATATTCTGCAGATCTGCAATTGTGCTTTTAATTTTTTATGGTTATTCTTATTGTATTGTTGATTGTGCTGCTGCTGTAACAATAAGACAATTTCCCTCACAGGATCAATAAAGTACATCTATCTATCTATCAATCAATCATGCAAAGACACATACTTTCTCTATAAGCAGTTTCTTGCTCATGGTGATGCACTTGTTGAGCCTCTCCTTGTATTTCTCCAGGAGTTTCTGCTGTTCGTCTATCTGTCGCCGCAGGTCACAGTTGGCCTGTTAAGGAAAGACAGCGGGAGCTGCATTCAACGTGGTTGTGTGGTTATAAACATAATACAAACCTGACATGATAATCTGCAGCACATTAAAACTGTTCTGCTCTCATGCACTCTCCATCAAAATGCAGGTTGTGGACACTGGACTCACCCTGAGCAGGTCATCTATTCGCCCCTCTTTCTTTTCCAGGTCCAGACTCTTGTTGCTCTCCAGAGCAGCGAGTTTCAGGCCTGTTAACTCCGTCTAAGAGAGCCAGAGAAAGAGGTTCCAGTTAGAGGTGTATTAATGAACGTATAACGTATACTGCAAGAATCGGGGGGGGGGGGGAGCATGTCAAGTGTGTGTTTCATGTGTGCACCATATTACCTGGACACACTTGCTGGAGGAGGCTTTGGGGTTGTGTTCCCCAAAACACAGACTCGTAGGAGAGGAGCTATTCTGTCGGATCTACAGACAAAAAGAGGCACTGTTGTAAACCTCATGTGCAAATAACGCTTATGTTAAGGCATTTTACTGTTTGTGAAACACTCACGATTGAGCCTGGGGCAGAGTGTGAGTTCTGTGGAGAGCGGCGAGCTGATGGGAGGCCTCTGACTGGACTGGAACCATTTCCACCCTGGTACTTTGCAGAGAAAGCGGGGCAACTTAAAAATCTGGTCCAAAATGTTAACGCTTTGGCTACACTATAATCAATGAAAGTGGCTACACCAGGTGTGAGAGCAGTGCGTAAGTGGTGTGTATGCGCCACAGAGATCCGCTCTACAAACATAAAAATAGGCCAGTCTTAACATGTTTTATACGCAAGGTGTACGCAGCCCTTTTACACAGAAATGGGTCGTAAAATGTCACCATTTATTTTGCCAGTACCAGCTGGTGGTTGCTTACTAACTTTATCCCTTACATAGCCTACTGTAGTCTGTAGATGTTAAGTTACCCATATTACACAAACTGTGCAAAAAAAAACAAAAAACTAAAAAAACGTTTCACAGCGCTGCGCTGGGTCCAAAAACTGAGGACACAATCCCGAGCTTGCGGTCTTGTTTTGCCTGTGACTCGCACAACCCTACGGCATACTTGCGCTGCAGGTGTAGCCAGTAAAAAGATACATTCCTCGTCACATTTGCATACGTCACATGTTCAGTATAGCCAAAGTGTAAGAATCGTAACACGTTGGAATGATGAAAGTTGTTAGAATACTCACATCAAAGTAGTCGCTGATCTTGGGCCCCCGTGTGGAGGTCTTGCCTGCATAGAAAATTGAACACAAATTTAATGCAAGCAATCAGTAATGCATAGATGCCTGCTTTATGCTGATTGCTTGCAGGTGTCTGTCATACCTTGACTACTCTCTGAATAGGTGTCAGCTTTCCTTTTCCTCCCTCTTGACGATTCAGAGTGCTTCTTCTCCGGGGTCTGTGAATCAATATGAAATGGAGAGAGAGAGAGAGAGAGAGAGAGAGAGAGAGAAAAAAAGATGTATAAATCCCCTGCGTTTTACCTAACAAAGGTGGTTCGAGTGGTGGTGTTCAGCAGGAAAGAGCAGCAGGAAGAAAGAGTACATACTGAGTAGGCAGGGGAGCTCCCTCTTTTCAAATCAGAGTTCTAGGAAGAGAAGAGAAGGAGAGGTGGAGGGAGTGGGAGAGACATAAAGACGAGTGGGCAGAGCAAGGAAAAAACTCAGTCCACTCCTTACAACACGAAACTGTGTCTAAACAGGCTTCATTGTTGGTATCTATGTAATCAAATATGTAATATTTAATGTCAGCTTTTGTTCCGTCTTCTCAAAATAACTAACAGTTACCCATGCCCACTGCAAAAATGACTAAGTCTGTGTGTGTTAGTTTTACCTCTGACTCCTTGTCGCTAGATGAGCCCAGACTGCCGTAGCTGTGGTTGGAGGACTCATTGGCCAGACCCTACACACAGTGAGAATTCAAACAAACAAGTGAACACACACACACACACACACACACACACAATGTGAAAATAGTCTCTACGGGTGTGTGGTGCTATTAGAGTTCAGTTCAACCTTATGAAATGTAAAGACAAGTGAAACAGGCTGCCACATCTAATAGGAATCCAGATCTTTAGTTATTAGGTGTGTCGACTTGGCACTTTGTCACCACATGTGCATTTCCAGGA
Organism: Maccullochella peelii; assembly: GCA_002120245.1. Classification (NCBI taxonomy): domain Eukaryota; kingdom Metazoa; phylum Chordata; class Actinopteri; order Centrarchiformes; family Percichthyidae; genus Maccullochella; species Maccullochella peelii. Next base: position 6,236 of record LKNJ01006550.1, read on the forward strand.
ATGCTGCACCCTTTTTAGGAAAACAGGAAATGTTACCTGCTTTTCCACCGTGGGAACGTGAGTTTGGTTTTTATTTCCTGCCGTAAAAAAGTACATTGCCCAGATAGTACTTTCTGATTAGTTACTGATGAACACAAGCCTCAACACTGCTACAACCTGTGTACAGCATTCTTTCTGCTGCGAGCAAGCCCTGGCTGTCACTAGTATTGATATTAGAACTTGGGATTGGAATGTCTTGTGGTTGACACCTACACAATGCAGTAAATGTCTCGAATAGTCTAAAAAAAGTGTTGCCTTGTGGGCAAAAACTGTGACTAAAACAAAGCTGTTTAAAGCTTTATAATCCTGAGTCAGCTGTGTTTGCGTGTGGTGTGTGACGTTTCTCTGTGCTGCAGTTACCTTAGCACCTCCACTGGTGCTCCCAGTGCTGCCGGCTGTGTTGCCACTGACAGCCCCCGTGAACCTGGCCTCCAGCAGCTCCTGTCTCCTGGGGTCCAGGCTGTGCAGCTCCTCCATGGGGCCTGGCACAAGGGCATCAACAAGAGTAAGGTGAGACGCTTCTTGCATTAACGTCATGACTAGCAAACACTGGTGGCGAGAACACGGAGCACACAGAGCAATTGTGCCCTGAACATTTCTTCTGTGACAAAATAACTACAGAGGAATAGAAACGAGTGATTAGAGGATACAAATAGAAAAATGGATTTGATTCAACTGGCCAGCAGGTCGCACTTTCATGCTATAATGGAAGATACTGTAGATGAGTGACACTGCATTTCTAACTTAAGCAGGAAGGTCATTCTACCACTGGGGAGTCAGGGCTAGTCTCCCAGTATGTCAACACAAAAAAAATCTTCAACCAGCCCTTCTATGATCTCACTAGTTGAGACTGTCACAATGGCCTCAATGCACAGTGCTAAACTAGTCTCTCAATATCTCAGAAGCCTTGCAGATAGATCACAACACCAGCAGAGATAAGGATATGAAGTTTTAATCCAAAGAGTCACGTCTTTCTACATGCTGCACAGTCCGTGAGGAACAGATTTGGGTCTTTCGGTAGTTATGTGGCTAAATCAAATGCTACATGTTTGCATCAATGTCCCTTACGCTGTTGAAAGAGGACGCAGCTTTTGGTTTTAAATGGGGCAAAAGCAGAGTTTTACATTTAAATTCCCTCAGTATATGTAAAACTGAACACCAATGTTCATAAACTCTCACGAGCAGTAGGCTAAACATATATGCTGCCTGACTGGGCCTTGTTCTGTGACAACCAGTTTCCAGGTCCTCTGCTCCCTGCTGACTACTGCTGCAAGTGTTTGTTTCCTTATTGGACATTTCCTGGCTGTCATCTTTACATAGCTTCTGGCACAGGGGCAAGCCCTAAAAGGCATCCTGGACATTATGAAACCCTCCAGCAGTGAAACAGGGAGCCCACTACAAGGCCTGACTGTGTGAGGTTGTCTAAGGACAGGGGGAGAGAATGATTTAGGTTAATTCATCTATATAGCTAGAGCTTCATATTATAGCATTATTTTGTATCTTAGTGCATAAGTGTTAAGAGTCTCAGGTTGAAAATTAATTCTTAAACAATATTCTCAGTACTGTAATTATAACGCAGATCTTTGTTAACACCATCGCAATCTAAATATTTTTTTAACATAACATGTCCTATAACTAATATACTTAGCAGGAAAATTATAAGCAATTGCTCCTACTTATGATCAATGTTTTGCCACATTCACATCCAGCAACTCGAAATATCGGAGTAAATAAGTGTCAACAACATGTCGAAAACAGTGTGGAAAAACAGATGGATCCAAACTGGCCAGAAGGGTAAAATCAAGGGCCTGTTTTCAAGTTCACGGCAGTAGGGGCATGCACTGCAATGCATTAATGGATGCATGCATAGCTACGTTGTTTAATATCCAACTAGATGCTGTTGATAGGGGGCGAATGTTACAAACTGCTACAAAACACTGTTACCGCATCAACTACGAGTAACTAGGAATCATGTAAGCTGACAGTCATAAAAACAAAACAACAAGCTAGCGCTGCCTTTGTGCAAACATGATAGCTCGCTGCTACTTAGACTTGCCATCAACTGAACTGACAGCTGACGTTTGGCTTCCAATTCACGGCATCAGTTAACTTGACATCCATTTTTACTTCAACAAACGCTAGCTCGACACGGCCAAAACAATCCACTTCAACTGCAAAGGACACACTTTAATGGGAATAAGAGTCGGTCGTGCACTTGGCGAGCTAATATACCTTCCTTGCTCTTTGCGGTCGCCGTTATATGTTGTTGAGAAAACGTTGGGGACGAGGAGAGCTGCGACCAAGATGGCGTCGCCTCCAAACTTCCACCACCACTTCCACTGTTACTTTGGACACTCATGAAGCCACTTTACCGCCGAGAGGAGCCAGCGTACACACTGCCGTTCGCGGAAATCCCAAACTTGCTTCCATTGCTTGACACCTGCTGTAACCAAACAGGCCGGTAAACGCGAGTCAGTGTTTTTACGTTGCTAGACGTCTCGCATTTTGTGACCCGTGTGGGTCCTGCGGAGGAGCAGCTTCCTTATTAGACAGTCGCTGAAACGGATCCAATGTAACCTTTGCATGATGACCGCACCGCGCTCCTGTCAGCATCCAGTTCACGAGCGGAGCTCTGATTCTAGTAGGCGAGGCTATCGCGAGGCTGGCGCGCACCTAGCAGCGCGATGGGGGATGGCATGACACCGAAACAGACACTGATCTGGGATCATTTTACCCTCCTCCAAACTACACTTAGGTTGACTGGAAAGCACAACTCAGCGTCGACCTGAGAACAGCCTCTTGTTTTGGTGAAAACAACAAACACCCCGAAAAAATGGCCGAAAGTTGTTATGTGTCTGCTTGAGGAGAACGACAGAAAACAGAAACACACATACGCACACATGCGCGCGCGTGCGCACACACACCACATGTGCATGTATACACACACACACATACATGTATGTATGTATGTATGTATGTATGTGTGTGTATATGTGTATACATACAGTATATACATATATGTATGCATGTATGTTTACACATATATACATACATAAACATACATATATACATATATATGCATAGTATGCATGTATATATATCATCATGTACAGTATGCATGTACAATAGTCTACGGTATGTGTTGTGTGTGTGACAGTCAGAGAATTTGTGTGTGTGTGTGTGTGTGTGTGTGTGTGTATATGTGTGTATAGGTAAGGCTGTGGTTTTGATATGCTGTTTTTCAGTCGGGGTTGGGGGTTGGGGGGGGGGCAGGTGGGAGGATAGTGATGTGGTCTGGGCTATAAGGTCTTTTTGTTCCAAATTTGGTGCAGTGCATCAAAATGCCTTTGCCTTCTTGTAGGGCACACACACACACACACACACAGACAGGCTCTCTAACTGTTTGGCCTACATCTTACATTCCTTTATAATGTATTTCAAATGTAATAGTTTTACTTTGCATGAAAATAAATCGACTGTAACCCAGACTGTGAGATGAGAGTCAGTAATGTCTTTCCTGATACACAAAAGATGTTTAACCTCTAATATCTGAAAAGTAAATTCTAATGTAATTTCATTGGTTCAGATAAGCGTTCAAAGTAATAGTGAGTACACTGAGTTGTTTGTCTGTCAAACCCCTGCTCCCCTTGCAGTCAGATTGCATCAGGAAACAGACTGAGGCACAAACGATCATACTGCACCTCATATGCACCTGCCCATGGTAACCTGATTTTTTTGGTCACATGGTATCCATGGTAACAGAGCAATAGTCTTGACAGGCAATGAGGAGGGTTGTATAAGCAGTCTACTACACTACACTACACACACACACACACACACACACACACACACACACACACACACACAGTTTGTGATGTCATATCAGGTATGAAATTGGAGTTGTGTTATGAGGAAAAGGGTGACGGGTGACTGATATTCAAGCAGCAGTCGGGACATTCCAGGAGCATCAAATGTCTGATGGAAAGCTGGGAGTGTTGGCTGACATTTTGAAAACTATCTCCGGCTTGTGTATGACACATAACAGTGGCCTACACCAATAATGCCCCTTAAAATAATTCAAAGTTTAAAAATACAAAGAAAGCAAAGAGGTAAAGAAGTAGTCGTACAGTTACACAAGGTATGATATTTCATGACTGAACACAGCTTTTTGGTATAATAAATTTTAAATCAGCATTCAGCTAAGAGCGCTCCAACTCTCCGAGCCTCGGAGATGAAATGCAAAAACAAAAATGGAGACAATGTTTTCTGTTAGAATTCTTTCAACTGTATTTTGCAGGTGTCAGAAAATAATCTTGTCATTTTTGACACGATGCACTAAAGTCAGCAGTTCTGGATTTAAAAAAAAGAAAAGAAAAAGAGACGCTTTTTTCACCATTTATGCATGCTATATACAGTTTTATAATACACATAATTTTTTCCTCTCCTATAATTGTGATTGCTATGAATGAATGAGCTAATTAAATGTAGGTACATTGTTAACCCAATAACAATTAATGAAAACGTGTAAAATTGTAAATAATGTGCTGATTAGGATGTGGGCAGGAGTAGACTTTTCAACTGTAAGAGCAATGTACACTTAGGTACAAGCTAGAATACACACTGAGGACGCTCCAGTTAGTCATCCACATATCTTTTTCATTGCACATCTTGATTTGAGGTCAGAAGTATCTGATTGACGCAGACTAACTGCAGTGGAATTCACTCGTTTAGCTCTGTTCAGCAAGGAACTCACTGATGATCTGATGGCAGCTGCAACCTTTTCACATTTCGCTCTATTTCAAAAGAGCAAAACATAATTAAACAAAAAATCATATTGACCGTATTTCATAGAAAAGTCAGTTTAAACGACTTATTTTTAAAGGTCTAAGACACATTAGCAATAGTATATCTGCAAATGCTCAAATAATGATATGTAAGTATTCATTTGTACTATTTTCATACGGTCCTGTCAACTCAGCCTTAATAGGCCTTCTTCACACAGTTTGACCTGTCATAGCACACAAAGCACACAGGTGTGACTGATCACATTCATTACATCTCCATTCCATTTAGTCACCCCAGTAAGCCGTGCAAGCATGTAGAGCCAGAGCCCTGGAAGTGGCACAGCTAAATGGAATGCAGCCACAATTAATGCCATTAATTACCCGTGTGTTTCGTGTTATAACATGTCAAAATGTCTGCTGCGAAAATGACTTACTAATTTCTTTGTTTGCCGTTGGCTGCCACATTTTCCTGAACAGTTTGCTAGTAGGCTTATCACGTTTGTTCAGTCTGCATGTGTATAGTGTGCAGAATCCTGTAAATCACTTAAACAACAAAGTATAATGGTCTGTTCTGACTGCCAGAAATAAAAAATAAGAATAATGGAAAATATTCCAATGTAAAGGGCACTATGGGACTAATGCTGAAAAGCATTTATGTCTTGAAAACATTGCAAAACTGATGTTTTCATGAATTGAAAAAGTTAGAACTTTTTGAGAGCAAGGAGACTTGACATGTAATAAAGACCAGTATTAGAGAAATCAGAGGTAATTCAGTACATTAGAAAAAATATGAAAACTCAAATTAAGGCAAAACAAGGGCTTAATCTACTGCAGCTAAATGATAACATAACGAAGGAGCAGGAAAATGTATTTGCTACTCTGTGACTGCAATAGTTATATATAATATATGACTCAATCTTGGACATGTTAAAGTTTAATACCACTATATTTACGTGAATCTCAATTTGTGTTCAGACAATAAAAAACAATTTTCACAACACTTGAATATCGCTATCTTGTTTAATATAAGTAATCCGTAGGGACAATTATGCCATTTAAAGTATACAAATATATGCATGCACAGATATTGATCAAGATGGAATATAGTAAATCACAGCAGTTCAGTCTATTCTTTTGCCCTTGAAGCCTCAAGAAAACATGTGGTTCCTTGAGCGAAAGGCCTGCCTCTGCCTCTCGTACATGCTGACGTACGATCTAAGAAGGTCCTCCATTGTGTTGGCCTGAAAAAGGAGGAAATGGATGGCCATTTAAAAAAATTCTACTACTCCCAAATGGGTACATTACCACGAATGGACAGACTGGTGTACAGAAAAATGTGTATTGAAATATTTGGACATTATAAAATTGAATTTGAAAGACTCACCTGTGAGGTTTCACAGACAAAGTTGTTGCTGCTCACCAGGGTGCCGATGGTCATCTGGAAGTAGCCGCCATTGCTGTTGTACTCTGTGATGCGGCTGAACGGGTGCATGACCAGCAGCTCCTAAAAGGTTCAGTGTGATTATGCTACGTTAACATGTAATGGTTTGTTATCAATAAAGACAAACCCAGATAGGAGAGTATAAAATATCATCAACTGAGATGAAATGTGACATACTAGACTTGAATAAAATAAATAAAATACAACATGACATAATTTAAGGCTCATTATTGTGCAAACCTTTGTCTTTGGGTCTATGAAGCTGACACCCTGCTTGCTGATGGCAATCAAAACTGTATTTGGGCAGCTAGAATCACACGTTTGCTGCAAAATCAAATGTAAATGAAATCATAATATGACAAAACAGTTCCTCAAATTGTTGCCTGCCAGGTTCACTTCATCCCGATGACTCACTTTAACTTCAAAGAAGGTGCAGCCAAAGGTTGGCCAGCTTGAAATGGTCTTCAGGAAGGCGATTTTGGCCTCCTGCACCGTGATGCCACTCTGCTTGTTGTACGAGGAGATGATGTGCTGCATGGAGAAGAAAAAATACTCAGCGGACATCACGTACACTGGACACAAAATGTTTCTTCCCTGCTTCTGTACATCTCTTCCTTTACCTTCTTCCATTCTTCAGGGGACATGATTTTCATCTGGTCTGCAGGAACCAGCTCCCGCAGCATTTTGGGGATCATGACAAACTGCGACCTGTCTGAATCTACTTTGGCTCTGAAGAGCAGCCCACCCAGGTGGGTCATGTCCTCTTTGGTGCAATTGTGGTATCCCCGCAGGTACTTGGGCAGCTCCTATATGGGGGCAAAACAGAGGTCATGTATCGTGACAATTCTGCGTGTCGAAAGAATTCAGCAGAATGAAGAGTGTGTGTTTGGTTGAATACCTGTGGGAAATGAAAAGTGAGGTCTGCAACCTGGTCTTTCCCTGGGCTCACATTGAACCAGAGCTTCCTCTTACAGATCACCAGGTAGGGCATGTTGGCCTGGTTGCCTGGGAAGCAAGATTTGAATTATAAATATGGAGACATGCAAAAACTGAAGGTGTCCGTGTGATGCATTACCTTCTTTCATTTTTTTTGTTTTCTTGGTATTGTCTGAAGACTGCCTCAAACTGTCAAAGAAATATTTCTGCTCCTCCAAGCTGATGACCTAACAATTAAAAACAGAATAACATCGACATGTTAAAGGGGGTAGGAGCATGGCCTTGGATAAATTCACCAGTGTAGGAGAGATTCAAATGTTCGACCTCATTGTCTCAAGCTACATAGAAAACAATATATCTAATTACATCTTCATCTTTTCTGTCACATTACAATGTTATTAATGGCTAAAAAATACGAATCAACAAATAAATTACCCAGTCCCACCTTGTTTGGTGTTTTCAGGTACAGGCCATATCCGTCGGCGGTGCTCAGATTGAGTTGAGAGGCAATACTGCAGCACAGGTCTTTGATCGTGGTTGTCGATGTCACCTCAAATATCTGCACAACAGCAAGGACAGTAAGTACAGAAACCCAAGAAGAAATCTGAATGCACTGTGTAACGATATCTAACTTTATTTGGAAGTAATTTTGGAACATCACGTTAAAAATATATGCAGGGGGAAAAGTTTTAGATATGAAAGATGGATGCCAATAATAAGAATAACCAAAAACTGACAGGAATAGATGTGAAACAGAGAAAAAAAATAAACGCAAGATGAGAAACTGTTTAGTTTCTCCCATTAGTAAATGGAAAGAAGTAATGCCAGTTAATATCAATTGGCAAAGAGTTAAAACACTGCTGAGAGTCTGCACTAAGTGTTTTAGAGGAGAGCGTTGTGTCTTACATCATCTGTGTCATTTGGGAAGTGGACTTTATGGAAGATCTGGGTGCTGTTCTGTTGGATGGCATCCACTTCTACCAGATGGGGAGGAAACTTCCTGGGCTCCTTACTGAGGGTACAAAGCACTCAGATAAATGTATTGTACATACACGCAGATATACACAGACAGCCCCATAGCTCAGTCCTATTCTATTTTACAGTGACAGCAGTGTTTTGTTTAAATCAGTGAACATCATTGTGCAAAACTGTGATTTTCTTATATGCACTGATGATTTCCATTGCTGTCATCTCATTACATGTGTTCTTCATTACTTGTGTTTCTAACTCCAGCCTGACCTGAGCATCTCCTGCACCCTCTGCAGGCAGCCAGCAGCCAGCTGATCTCTGGGGCGGGACTCCAGGAAGCGCTGAGTGTGTGTCATCAAATTGTGACTGGGCGGGAACAAGCCTGAACACAGCCACATCAGCTGCCACCCAAGCTCCATACTCAACCTGAGAGTAAGAGGAAGAGGGGGAAATGTATAGAGGGTTGGATGTACTGGCTTTTGATTTTGCGTGAATTCTTTAAAAATTCCAGAAGTACACAGTGAGGGAGCACCTGTTGCTGTTGTTGGTCATCTGTCTCATAATCTGGCAGTAGATCTCGTCCTGCAGAGGTTCGTGCTGGGTGGCTGGACCAAAGATCTGGTCAGTCAGCTCTATAGGACTGCGAGTTTGTTTTATGGGGTAGTCACCCATGTACTTCAGGATAGGTAGAAGCCAAGGTTAAGGACTCACACAAACAGTAATAAAACTAGACTAAGGGTTGTATCATGCACTATCCCTTTATGTGTTTGTGTGTGTACAGAGGGGCTCTTTGCTCTAAAAGTTGCTCCACATTCATCTACACGTTTCATTAGGGAAACTGGAACAGCTTTCTACAGAATGCAACTGACTACAATTTGGAAAATCCCGTGAACCAGATTTACAATTTGAGGGCTACAGTGCAGTATCTTACGGAAGCGTAATGCATTCACTTGAGGAAACACTTTTTGGCCTGTGTTTCTGAATTAATGAGAGACCTCAAAATCCTGCGAGAAGCTCTCATCTACATGGAGTATGGTTGCTGCTGCTAATGAGCCTGACCCTCCAACAGTGCTATGAGATTTCAAGTAGCCTACGGGGTCAGTACAGGTAAGGTATCTAAGGTATTAGTTACATGTTACATGCAAAGTCAACAAACTAATAGCAATACCATCTATATTACTTAATATCTCAAACCCAAATCAAAATAAAACTGGATTAAACTAAACAGGCGGGGCATGTTTACTTCCATGAAATCGAGCTCTCAAGTAAATGAGCTTCGCTTGGGATTTTGAGGTATTTTATTAATTCAGAAAAACAGAGCAGAATATTTTTTTTCCATGAAAACTTTTCTCAGAATTCTGAGATAATTATCTGGTTAATTCAGAAAACAGAGCAAACATTTTTTTCTCAAGTGAATGCATTAAGCTTCCGTAGTATCTCTCTCTGTAGCATTAGAGAATATTGTGAGTAGAACGGTGTCCACAACTGCCCTCATCTGCAACGAGGAAGCATTCATTTCAAGGATATCAGTGAAGGCGTTGCAGGCCAGGTAGCTGAGGTCAGAGTTGCGGACCAGGCTCTTCATCAGCGGTTGTTTGAGAGGCTCTCTGGAACAAGCCCACAGCCTCTCCCTGCTGATCCCTTTGGACGCTCCCTGTCGACCGGCATCTTTACCTACAGGCCTGTGGCAGCGAGGAAACACAGTGTGAGCACATCAGTGGAATAGACCCGCTTATTTAAAATAACCTGGCATTCATATCAAAGCTAAAGTTGGATGATGTCTTAGTTTAAACATGCTCTACCAACCAAATCTAGAGACACACTCACTTTTAGATGAATATTCAATATTTGAAAAGTGCCTCATATGTATATTATTACCTGAAGTTCTCAAGTGCAAACTCTTTCAAAGAGACAGGAGCCACTGTTTCATCTCTCTGTGGGGCGTTTTGTGTTATTGAAAGTTTCTTCTGGCTTGGAATGAGCAGTTCCTGATGGGTCAGAAGCAGTCAGTTAGTTACACCACAAGGGGGGCTCATATGAGCCATCATACTCATGGATCCACTGCTGCATCTATAGACCTGAAAACTCACTGTTGAAGCACACCATGTCTATTCTAGTAAATTTGCACATTTGCCTCTTTAGTTTTGACACATTGTTACATTATGTAAATACTAACAATAATTGTATTTATAGGCTATGTTTATATATTGTGCACATGGACTAGACCACCAAACCTATTTCTAAAATCTACTATATGTATTCTATATGTACAGTGGGGCAAAAAAGTATTTAGTCAGCCACCAATTGTGCAAGTTCTCCCACTTAAAAAGATGAGGGAG
>LKNJ01006551.1:0-16778 GCA_002120245.1 Maccullochella peelii
TTAAACTAGCTGCTAATTAACTCTTTAATGACATCACACCTCCTCGTGTCCCGCCGCCCACGGGTCGGCCGATGACGTCACAGGAGGGTTTTAAAGAGGCTCCGGTCTGCCGGTGACGGTGTGTGTCACAGTGTGTGTGCACGCGGATCAGACGGCATGAGGAGCGCGAGGACCCTGCGGCAGCTCGCGACTGTTTCCAGACGGAGTCTTCATCATCATCTTCATCATGAGCCGTCAGCGGGGATCATCGGAGCACCTTTCTCCAAGGGACAGGTGAGGAGCGCACGAGGACACGGTTCTGCGCGCGTGTGAGAGAGCTGCAGTCAGAGCCGTAAATCTTCTTCTCCTCCTGCAGCCTCGAGGCGGAGTGGAGGGGGGACCGGACCTGATCAGAGCTGCAGGACTGCTGAGCAAACTGCACGAGCAAGGTGTGCGCGCGCGCATGTGTGTGTGCGTGTGGAAGAAGTTCTCAGAGCCTTTAGTAAAAGTACCAATACCACTATGTCAAAATACTCTGTTCCAAGGTGGTGCATTTAAATGTCTACTTAAGTAAAAGTACACAAGTATTCTCGGCTCCATGTAGTTAAAGTATCTGCAGTAAAAGTACCTTCATGTAGTAAAAATAGGAGAGAAGTTGTGAAACACATCTTTGGTTTGTAGTGAAATATTTAACTTTGTATTCGTAGTTCTTAAAAATACAAATACATCGGTGGTTTCTTTAAATTAGTGGGTGATTCCTGCAGGTCATTACATGTTTTTTGTTTCATAATAAAATGAATATATTTGAAGTAAAACTCAGTATTATTCATCATTATTACTATGTGTGACGCTGCAGTCAGTGTTTATCTGGGACACCATGTTAATCTGACTTACAGCTCAGAGCAGGAAGCGTGTGTGTTATTAATGGCACACAGCAGACGAGATCAGAGAGGTGTCCGACCTTGATCCTCCATAACACACACTGAAATAGATATGTGTGTGTGTGTGTGTCTGAATGCTGCATCGAGAACAATAAAGCCACAAAACAATCTCAACTCGAGGTCCATTTAGCAGCCGAGTGGAAATATTTAAAAAGTACATGTTTCTTTAACTTGTTTGGACGTTTTGAAGTTCAGAGGTCATGTGATTCCTTTTATAAAAGCTGTGCTTCATCGTTCATGTTCCCCTCAGGATGAACTGTAATAACTCTTCATCTAGCGCCACCATCAGGTCAACATGTTAATGTGTTCAACACTTTGGTTTGTGACCAAATACCTGCAGAACTACAGACATTCCCATCAGCCTCAGCTGCACTCTGTGTTTACTGCTAACTAGCTAATGTTAGCATGCTAACACACTAAACTAAGATGGTGAACATGGTGAGCATTACACCTGCTAAACATCAGCATGTTAGCATGCTATTGTTAGCATTTAGCTCAAAGCAGCGCTGTGTCTCAGTGCATTCTAACGCGTCTGGTTCTGATCAACAAACTGTCATTTTATCATTTTCATAACTGACACACATAACTGAGTTTTGTTGTTTAGTTTGGAAGACTTGTTGCAGATGTTACAGAAGACGACATCTGTCCAAACTTAAACTAAACATCTGCACGAAAATCTGTTAAGTTACGCAGTGTTTTGTGTGTGTGTGTGTGTGTGTGTGGCACACAGTAACAGAGACGTTTCATAAGTCACTCATTTCACCAGCAAAATGAAAAGATTTCCACACCGAGCAGCAGCGGTGTTGATCTACTGTTAATGTTCACACACAGAGAGCATTCTGGGAAAATCTAGCTGTAATGAAGCTTTTCTTTTCTCAACTCGGATGTTAGGTAGAAAGACAGAAAAAGGCCGGAGGAGTGAAGAAAAATATAAACAGAAGATATAAAGCTGAATTTCCAGCATCAGTCAGGTTAAAGGTTCGCCCGCTCGTCTTGTTCTGCTCAGCTAGTTTTTCTGTGTTTGTGTCATGGATGGATTATAACTGGATACCGAACCCAAACATGGCGCCTATTCAGTCCAATAGGAATAGCTCGCCTGGCACATTCGCCATATAAAGTTTCTATCTTTCGGGGTCTGCGGCCCGCTGAATATGTGCAACAGTGTTTCCCCCCCGCTGGCCCTGCCCACCAGTTCCCGCTCGGCCCACAGACTTTACATTGTGATGACGTCACGGATTTTTAAATCGCTTTTACAAATATAAAACCTCCATGGATCAAACATTCAGAACAGAAAGAGTCCTAATGGAGCTTGTCAGCAGTGTTACACACGGCTCTTTTATGACGGAGGTCTGTGGGGAACTTTTCGCTGCAATACCGCGAGTGGCCACTGGGAAACACTGGAAGCAGGGCTGAGCGGCGGCGCCGTATCCAGGTCTTATAATACATCCATGGTGTGTGTCTGCAGGCTGTGCAGTGAAGGATTATGGGAACCTGACATTTGAGGACGTGGAGGACGACGAGCCGGTGGGTCGGGTGAAATGTGCGCGGGCGGTGGGCAGCGCCAACCAGAGGCTGTCGGAGGGAGTGCAGGCCGTGAAGGAGGACGGGCACACCTCAGTGATGCTGGGAGGAGACCACAGGTGTGTTTGTGTCTACAGAGGCGTCACCTGTAGGCTGCTGTTGGCTGAAAGCTGCATGTGAACTTGAGCATTTAGTTCATGTATTTAGCTGCTAGCTGCTAACACTTTTACTCCTCTTTGTAAGTTTATTCAAATGTGTCTGTTATGTATTACATGCTGCCGACTCCACTCAGCTTTAATGCAGTAAATAGTTAAATAGGTGGACGGTTGGCTTTGGTTTGTGTCCAGTAACAACAGCAGTGTCACAGTCTGTCAATCATCCACCAGCAGGATGCACAGTCCAGATCAAACAGTGCGATCGACGGTCTGTCTGCTGCTTCACCTTTCAATACGAACCTTATCTGCTGGCTTTTATTTCGAGTTCACGTGTAAAAACAGGAAGGAACAAAATTTCAAAGCATTCAACAGGAAAATGTTCTTTTATATTCCGTCAGCAGAAAAGTCTGCTTGTAGTTTGCTACACGATTGTTTTTTAAAAATAATAATCAGAATTTTTAAACCTTTAACTCAGCAAGGTGACAGCTGAGACAGAAACAAACAATGTTATTTCTCCGTTTAAGGGCTTTATGAAGAGATTTTAATTGTCTTTGACAGTAAAATTAAACAAACTAAAGGATTACTTGTTAAATTTACCTTTAACTGGATCCAGTTGAAGGTAATCATTCATTTCATGCACTTTGGACACATTTAAAAAACGTTTTTCACACCAGTAAACCTGCACACAAAGCTTTAAAGAAATTAAAACCATTTTAGGAAGAAAGGGATCAAATAATGTGTTTTAGTGTTTCCAGATGTCACCATGAGCTCTCGCTCTGGTCTCTGTGGTTTGTCATGTGTTCAACAGTCTGGCAATCGGTTCGATCCACGGTCACTCTGCGGCGGTCGGGGAGCTGAGCGTCGTGTGGGTCGACGCCCACGCCGACATCAACACGCCGCTGAGCTCGCCCACCGGGAACCTCCACGGACAGCCCATGTCTTACCTCCTCCATGAGCTGCACTCAAAGGTCAGTGCTGCTACACGAGACCAGTTTATTAGGGATACGCAGAACCACGTCCATTAACTTCCAGTTAGCATTACCCAGCTAACTTTGTTAGCATTAACTTGCAGCCCAAAATGTTTTAGCTACTGTTGCAAGAGTTTATATAGTGTTGCAACAACAGTACTCAGCATATAAATGACTAACATTACTAACATTTCTCATGTCTGTACAGTAAATATGAAGCTACAGCTAGCAGCTGGTTAGCTTAGCATAAAGACTGTAAACGGGGGAAACAGCTAGCCTAGCTCTGTCCAAAGGAAACAAAATCCACCTACCAGCACCTCCAAAACTAATTAATATAAACTAATATATAACACGTTATATATATATCGTTTTTTAAAATTTGTACGAAAACTGAAGTAAATAACGACAGGTAACTGTTTTATGTGGTGGACTGTTTCTTGGCAGGGAGCCGTTGTTGCTAGGCAACCAGCGGATACTCCAGGAAGTTACTGGTCAGATGCTAGCACAAAGACGGGAAACTGTTTCAAAGTCCAGATTTTGTTACCTTTGGACAGAGCCAGGCTAACTGTTTCCAGTCTTTATGCTAAGCTAAGCTAATCAGCTTCTAGCTCCAGTTACATATTGAACAGGTCCATACTGACCTGTATTCTGTTTCTGAAAGACACACTGTAAACATGTCTTACCGTCACACAGGCTGGTCTGTGTCTTTTAAATGTTGTTCCTGGTTCACCAGATTCCTGTCTTGCCAAACTTCTTGTGGATCAAACCGTGCGTGTCGGCCAAAGATCTCGTCTACATCGGTTTGAGAGATGTGGACCCGGGCGAGCAGTAGGTTTCTGAGCTCATCTGAAGTCACTCAGACTGGGATGTTTTCAAACTTAGGAAGACAGAGAAGATCCACATTTTAGGACGAGTTAATTTATCCGTCAGGCATTTTAGAGATTCATTGAGACTCAACAGATAATTGTCTTTATCTGTCTTTCCACTGGAGTTACGAGACAGCTGTTTCTTAAAGACTTAACGACTGGATGGTGGAAGAGTCTGCAGCCATGCCAGCTGCTCTGTCAGGCTGTACTTTGAGCTAAATGCTAACAGCTTGCTAAAATGCCGATGTTTAGCAGATTACCGTGTTCACCATCTTAGTTTAGCATGTTAGCATGCTAACATTAGGTAATTAGCAGTAAACACAGAGTGCACCTGAGGCTGATGGGACCACATTTCATCCCAATCCATCCAATAGATGTTTCCGTCTGACATTAGCATCCACAGAGCCACGCTGCTAACATGGCTTTAGTCTATTAGCTGTAGAGTTAGCATCAGCACTCGGACTTACAGCTCTTCCAGAAAGACAGATTCATTTTTAAAACAAATTTTCTAACTTTATATTTGGTCTTTTTATAGAACATAATAATGTTTCTTTTATTTTCCCAGTTACATCCTGAAGCTCCTGGGTGTGAAGGTGTTTTCCATGTCAGACGTGGATCGACTTGGTGTAGCCAAAGTCATGGAGGAGACCTGTGACTACCTGTTTTCCAAGTGAGCTCCACCTCCTGATACCTTTTTATATTATATAACAACCAGCCTTTCAGTCGCCACCTTGCTACTGACCCTTCACTGAAGGTCCATTTAGTAGTTGATCTGGAGCATTTGATCGTATCTCATCTTCTTCAACAGCAGATGAAAACGTAGTTGTTCAAATATACATTTAAGAACTTCTTGTCCACGTTAGAAAGTTCATTTTGGAAATATGAACAATTCAAAGAGTTTTGTAAAGTTAAATATTTAACTTTAACTGGGAAAACTGATGAAGATTTTGTGATACGATCAAAAGCTCCAGGAAAGCTGCTAAATGGATGTTGTGGTGAGAGTCGGTTACACTCAGTCTGCACGTTATAATAACAATAAATGTGTTTTTCTTATTTTTATAGAGTGAAGAAACCGATCCACCTGAGCTATGACATCGATGCCATCGACCCCTCTGTTACCCCGGCGACCGGGACACCTGTAGTCGGAGGGCTCACCTATAGAGAGGGCATCTACATCACTGAACACCTCTGTCAGACAGGTACGACTCAAACACCAACAACGTAAGACCGATCAAAATATTCTGTCATGTCTGTGCAGTAAATATGAAGCTACAGCCAGCAGCCGCTTAGCTTAGCTTAGCATAAAGACTGGAAACAGGGGGAAACAGCTAGCCTAAAGCTCACTGAGTAACACGTTGGTTTAATCCGTACGAAAACTTAAGTGTTTTACATGGCGTTTTGTGCTGGACGATAGCTTTAGCTCAAAGCACAACCGTGCTTTAGTACGACCTCACAGAAACACTGGCATGGTGTGGGTTTACTCGCCGTGGCACGTTCTTTTGTCAAACTAGTGTTTCCAGGGTCGATAGTGAACCTCAGAGCTCAGCAGTCCGGCTGTGCTTGTTGTAAATGTTCCCTCACACCTGTGCTCGTCCTGCAGGTCTTCTGTCGGCGGTGGACATGGTGGAGGTGAATCCTCTGAGGGGTCAGACCAAAGAGGACGTCCAGTCCACAGTCAACATGGCGGTGGACCTGCTGCTCGGCTGTTTCGGACGCCTCCGTGAGGGAAACCACCCGCAGGACTACTGCCTGCCCGTGCCTTGACGGGGACGCCGCCGGCCTCTCCAACTGTTCTGATGGACACCTAAACGTCTCTGATCACCAGCAGGAACTAAACGGATAATCAGATTTTAACTTAAAATCCTCAGAGATGATTAAACTTAAATTTTAAACACAACATCCAGAACACCTGTAATGTGATGTCAGTGATGTTGTTTATCTGTGAAGCTTTAAACCAAAGAAACACGATCTTCAACAAAAAAATCACACATGATGTCATTTGTTGATTAATATACTGTATCAATTATGTTTTTGATGAATTCTTCAGATTGCGTTTGATATTCAGTTAGAATGAGAGAAAACAGAATAAAGATTTTAAAGGTTGCATCTAGCAAATGTTTGGCATTAATGCTTGATAAATAACAAGCTATTGATTGTCAAAATTGTTGTCAATTTGCTGTTGATAGACTTGTCACTCAATCGTTTGAGCTCCAAATTTGATACAAATGACCTCAAATGGAAATGCATCAAAATAAATTAAAACAATGTAATGTAATAAAACACATTTCAGTGTCTAAAATATTGTGCTTATATAAGGCTTCATGAATCTGTGTAAGACGTGCAGCTGGTGGGAATAATGTCACGTTTATGTCATGTGGGATGGAAGAGATGGACGGACTGAGTGAGTGTTAAAAACACTGTGTTGACAATTTAACACTATAAATTTGGGTTTTTATTACATTGAACAGTGGCATTTGGCTGATGGGAGGATTCCAGGTTTTCAGGCACTTATTAAGTACCAAGTCAAATATATTGGAGCTTTCCAAAAAGTTTGAGTTGTAATCACGACTTGGATGTTGACATTGTCAGCGAGGCAGATGCATCAGCAGCTGGCGGCACCGATACGCCGGCTGTCTATCTGGCTCTCCTGCTCTTCCTGCCAGACAGCACAGCAGATAAAGAAACAGGCAGGCTTGGGCTCCCACGCCTTTGCAGATATGTTCAGACAGTATCGGAGTCTTCTCCCAGTTCTAGTCCCTCTGGGGAATTCACCTGCCACGTCAGGTGGCTCAGCTCTCCAGATCTGGGACTGCTGAACTCTTTGCCTCCAGGGAAACAACGGTCCATTGCCTTTCTGCGTAGGAAGGCATGGTCCACCCTTGGGCACGGCTGCAATGCCAGAGGGCTTCTTGTATACCTTCCCTCTCTCCTCCCTCCTGCACCCGCTGCTACAGAAAGTTGAGGTGCAAGAGGTCCAGGATCTTAGTGCCTCCAGTTAGCCACAGATGATCTGGTTCTTTTGCAGCCCTCCTTTGAGGACAACCCTGGAAGCTCCCTGTACTGTGGGACCTGCCAGGCCTATGGAAGTCATTTTGCTCAGGCGCTCATGCTTTGGAGAGAACAACATGGTTCTTCCTCTGGTTATAAACTGAATGTTACAAAAACGCAGGGAAGATATAATGAGATGTTGCATCTCTTCCAGACCCTTCAGTTCTAACTGACCAACTGATTTCGAGGCAAAGACCAGAATTCGATATCGGAGTCTACAGTTAGTGAAAAACAAAAAAGATTATTGTATCACAGCTCAGTGAAGGCCCCTGACTTGTTGGTGTGACCCAGAGAACTTTGCGAGATGGAAAGAGATTGAAGGGAAGTGTGATGGTGGGGTGTGGTTGAGGTAGTTCAGCTGCAAAGGAGAGGGAAGGGGGGAGTGGCATAGTGTAGCAGCGAGTGCACACTGGGCAGCAGGTGACACCAATTGAGTAATTACATCTTGTGCTTATAGTAGCGTCGCCTGCAGAGGGGGAGAGATCGTTGCCAGAGACCAGAGGAGAGCAGACACACGGAAGACGCCGACGCAGGTCCTCGGGAGCAACGTCGGCCCTGCTGTACTTACCTGACTGTGAACGCGAATAAAGTGTGTGTTACCTGATCTCTTGCTGGTATCCTATATCTGTGTCCTTGCGGTGACGAGCCCCGTAGCACCAGCATTGCTACAGGAAGTAATCGGAAAACGGTTTGAAATGGATTTGGGAGAATCATGGATTTGTTTGCCACTTGTGGTACCAAGTTATAATGTTATACAAGCACCAAATCGTTTAACAGAGACGTTTTGAGATGGTGTGCATGTGACCCTGATTTGTACCCGTTCATCATAAAGTCTCATGTCACCACATTTGTATGAACTTTGGACCCCAGTGAGACCTCGCAGTGAACTTCATTGGATTTCTGTTTGTGAAACCTGTTAAAACCACTTCCTCATCTGTGACGGCAATCATTTTATTCTCACGCAGGAAGCATCATTTCCACCACAGTCCCTAACAGATTAGCTGTAAGACTCGGAGGGTGGGTGTCTCACGGCATACTGTACCTTTCTTCTTCAGGGGCTCATAAAGAGTTTTCAAAATCTGAAGATCAATAACGATTTTTACCGATTTCTTAAATCTTATGGTTTTTGCTTTTATTTTTTTGGTCCTGGTTTGCTTCTGTATTATTTAATGTGACTCTGCTGCATCATCCCAACTGTTAGAACTTTATAACAGTTAAGTCTTATTACAGTGAGCACTTTGTTTGTGCATCACAAACGCACTTCTGTGTGGCCACAGCACTCTGACCTTTTTAAACTGAGTCACCTCTGATCTAATGCAGATAACCAATCATTGTTGGCAGGACTGCACGTCATAATGAAGAAAGAACTATTATCATCTCAAAGACTCAATTCAGGATAACATTAAAATAGACCTATCGCACACATGATTATCAATAAGCTCATAAAACTGTCACATTTGATTTTACAGTTGACATGCAGTTTTTAAATATGATTGCTCAACTTTTTGCTAATTCAATCATTTTGGGTAAAAGAAAATCCCGGAGCAGCTGAGGATAAGACTGCACACAGCTGATCAGTTTACCTGTCTGAACTCACCTGCAGGTAGAACTGAAGAGACGTGGCTTCTCCTTCAGTCCGTCACAACTTCACTTCCTGTGTCTGCAGAAGAAATACACATTAAATAAATACATTTTTGAAATGTGTGTAATATTTGGTTGTAGAGGCTCGGTGGCGTGGCGGCTGGTGTAGCCAGCGGATACCTGGGACTTCCTCTTCTGTGCGCCGGTCATTGATCCGGGAACCCAGCGGCTGTCGTCTGGTTTGAATGCAGTTCTGGTCGATACTACTCGGACTACAAACGCTTCCGATACCAAAGTCTTGTCCCTTGCCTACAGACTCTGCATTCATGTGCTAATAGAGATTATTAGTCACAATATATCCAGATATATACACGTAGCCTGGCCTTGTCCTTCATCGTGACCTTTATCATGTTATTAATGTTGTTTAAAGGCAAAAAGAAGAGAAATCTCTCAGTAACATCCAGACAGCCCGGACACACACGTTGCTTTCTGTTGTTCAAAGTTTGTGATAATTGTGGCTTCAGAACGATCAGAGACACTTTCACCTCATTCCGTCCAGTGGACACTGAGATGTCTCTGCTGCTAACCTACAAGAAGTCTTAGTTAACCGATGGAACAAATCTGCTTTAAACGTTTTATTAAATTCACCTACTACAAATAAACTGTTTAGTGTTACCTGACAGACGAAGAGAAACAAGAAGTCTTTCAGGCGTTCGAGCGAAAGATAATTACAGCGGCGCTGCTGGTGCCAACAGTTTCCCCCACAGGCTTCGTTCTAACACATTTAACTCAATATTTAATGTGTATTTAGTGACGCAGGATACATCTAGTTTCTGTGTATTTAGTGGGTGTGCAACTTCTGGTCATTTGCATCTAATAAATGCAACGCTGTATTCGTGCTGTGGCCATCCATGCGTGGGGGTGCATACGTAAACGTATTGATGGTATATTATTGCACGGGGCTTCCCCGACTGGAAGCCACGGAGTCATTCAAACACTGTTCTGAAGGGATTTCCAGAAACCTCCATGAATCTGTGCAGAGCCTCAAGGATCCACCTGCACTCAGGCACCGGAGGATAGCACCTCACTTCACTTTCACTGATGACAAATAATCCACACGAGGAGAAGGCCAGCGGCACTACTTAATGAAGCACAGAGCAGAGAACAGCGGCGGCGCTCCGAGCAAACAGCAGGCGATAGTTTCCACGGTTGCAGCAGCACTTTATTCTGATTAGAAACATACTTTACATCTTCCATGACATTCTGAACATTTATTCTTTGAACAAAACAATCATTTCTGTCACACACAAACAGGAGTGCAGCTGATGCGTTTCTTTGCATGAAATCAGGTTGTCATTAAACATGTATTTCACATTACTGTTTAAATGTACGTGCGAGCAGGTGAGTGTTGTGTTTATATTGACCTTATGCAGCCAGGTCATTTCTTTTATTTGTTCCACTTCCTGTTTTGCAGTGATGTAACATTTACTGTATTTTAGTACAATTCTGAGGTACTTGTACTTCCATTTTATGCTACGTTATACTTCTACATCTCAGAGGGAAATATTGTACTTTTTACTTAGTAAAGTGATTATTAACACATTAATGCATCAATATTTATAATATAATAATATTGAATATTCTGTAATGGACCATTCTGCATAATGAGTACTTTTACTTTTGGTTACTTTTGTACATTGAATGCAGGACTTTTACTTGTAACAGAGTACTTCTACACTGTAGTATTACTACTTCTACTTAAGTAAAAGATCTGAATACTTCTTCTGCTGCTGCAGTAAGTTAGGGTTAAAAGTCTGGGTCCTGATTGGTTCACACAGCTGTGACAGTTCAGGTCACGTGACCCGACTCCACCACAGATATCAGATTAAAAGACGAAGAGAAGAAGATCTCTGGAGAAAGTTTTGAGAATATTAGAAATTAGCTTTTTTAAAAACTGCTGGAGATTTCAGAGGGGCATTCAAACCGCCTGCACTCAGACGGACGGTGTTAGCCGTTTCCTGTCTTTATGCTAAGCTAAGCTAACCGGCTGCTGGCTACGTGAGTAGGGCCGCAACTAACGATTCATTTCGTTATCGATTAATCTGCCAATTAATTTCACAATTAATCGATTAGTCTATAAAATGTCAAAACATCGTGTAAAATGGTCGTCACAAAGTGACGACGTCAAACTGCTTCTTCTGTCCGAGCAACAGCCCAAAACCCAAAGACTCTTCCTTTACTATCCAAAAGGACAAAGAAAAGCAGCAAATCCTCACAGTTAAGGAGCTGGAAGCAGCAGATGTAACGATGAATCGACTAATCGATGAATTGACTAATCGTTGCAGCTGCAGACATGAGAGCGGCGTCGATCTGAACATCTGAGTCTCGGAGAGAGAAAGAAGCTCAAGTTCTCGCAGCGACGGCGCTGTGATGGATTATTTTTACAGACTGTTTGAGATAAAAATATCTGCTGCGTTCATGTGACAGCTGCTATAATTAAGATTAAAGGGGGAAAACGTCAAATATGACCTTGGGGGGGGGGGGTCAGTGTTTATCTGTTGTTTGTCCTGCAGTGAGTGAATGACCTCACGGCCGCCTCCACACACACACACACACACACACAGATTGTATTGGTGGATAAGAGGGGGTGTAACCACTCAGTGTGTGTGTGTGGGGGGGTCACCATGAGTGACATGGTGGGCAAGTCACAGACGGAGAGAGAGAGAGGTCAGGTGACCAGCGGCAGTACAGGCACGCTGTGAAAATACTATATAAGTAATAATATAAGTAAAAGTACTGCGTTGAAAACGTGAGCAGGTTTGAGGAGACGTGCAGAGACGAAATTAAAAACGTCAGAGAGCAGCTGCAAAAGGACAGAAAGGGCGGAGACAAACACAGCACAGCTAGCTGCTAGCCCTTACAGCTGAGGGTGTGGGGCAGATTGAAACACTGGAAACATCTGGTTCAGTGTGAACAGCTGGTTCGGTGCGAACAGCTGGTTCAGGAGAGAGACGGCAGGGAGACGAGTGACGGAGGTGTTAAGGTGGAGCGGCTGCTGTAAACATGAGAAAACCTTTAAGGCGGAAAGTTAAAAAGCCGCTGCAGCGAACGTGGAGTGAAGCTTTGTGCTGACGCTGCAGCAGTCGTCATGGTAACAGTCACATAACGTTAGGAGCGTTTCGGAGAACGGACAGAAAACAACATCTGCTGTTTAAACCTCCCGGATCGTCAGTATTGATCACCTCCTTTTATATGAAGAGGTCCTTTAAAAACAATAGATTTTAAATGGAACACGACTTTACTCTTTCATTTACACATTAATAATAATTCATACGGATTATCTGACAAATCTATTCACGATCACTTTAATTAGAAATCGGAAATATTTGTAGGTGAAAATTATTGACACTTTTTGGGATTTTTATTCAATATTCGGGCAAATCAATGGATTCTGTGTCACAGATTTGTATTTTATAAGGACATTAATCTTTCAGTGTTTATTAATCATGTGCAACTTCAGGGGCTCACCCCAAATATGGGATTAATTAATGGATAAATTAATGAATCTGAATATATATAACATTTATCAATGGATGAGTACATGGACTGTAATAAAGGATTATTTGTACAGTTTGAAGGCTTTTAATGGATAAAAAAAATGCTAAAATTTACCAAATAGCCGAGCATGAAAACATCCCTTTTATGAAATAAATTAAAGGTTGGCTTTCATGTCATTTGGTAAATTTTAAGGAGTTT
The DNA here is from genome assembly GCA_002120245.1 of Maccullochella peelii. NCBI lineage: Eukaryota > Metazoa > Chordata > Actinopteri > Centrarchiformes > Percichthyidae > Maccullochella > Maccullochella peelii. Next base: position 12,816 of record LKNJ01006551.1, read on the forward strand.
TTAACCCTTAAATGGTGGAAATAATCCATTAATACCTGAATATATTACAGTCAATGGATCCATGAATCATCCCGGTAACTCTTTGTGTTTAGCATTTCTAAGCAGCATATAATAATAAACTGTATAAACATTTCACATTTTATATGAAGTATTTATTATGTCATAAACATTGATTTATTCTATAATTAATGAAGACTATTGGTTTATAAACAGTGCCAGATACGGATGCATTAATAATGTCCTTCTGTCTGCTGAAAACTACTCTGTGTTTATACTTGATTATTAAGTTATATACTGCTTATTAACGCTGAGTAAAGTGTTACATTATCGCTTTACAAACATCTTTATTAATGTGTAAATGAAGGAGTTTAAATGTGTCCTGTGGTCACAGCTGCACAGATGAAGATTTAAAACTGAAACATTAATGTTTCACGTGTTGTGATGTTCTGTGGCATCGAAACTTTCTGATTATCGGCTTTTAAAAAACAAGTTATCACACACACACACACACACACACACACACACACACACACACACTCAGTCTTCAGATAAAAATAAAGGTGTCAGATCAGACTCAGCAGCTGGAAGTCAGACTGATGGAGGAGGAGGAGGAGGAGGAGGAGGAGGAGGGTCTGTGGTCAGTCGGTCTCCTGGAGGCCACAGCGCCTCCTGAACTCCTGCCCTCGTTCATGGATCCATTTATTGGAAACTGCAGACAGAGAGAGGAACAGATGATGAGTTCAGGGGTCAGACTAACGCTGCCTGCTCTCCTGGTTCTGGTTTATAAATCTCAGTCATTGTTGCATCACTGATCAATACGTGCACCTGCTCCTCCTCTCATTAGATATCACATGCAGCACTAAGTGTGAGTTTTTTGCAGTAAACTGTGCGTTCGCTGGTCTGACGTCTGCGTGAGGCGACACATCCTCACAGTGTGTGTGTGAAACGGTGTCTCCACACCTGGCCCCAGGTGTCTCCACACCTGGCCCCAGGTGTCTCCACACCTGGCCCCAGGTGTCTCCACACCTGGCCCCAGGGTTCTCCACCTGTGTGAACAGTGTTTACAGGTGAACTCACCCCACTTGTTGCCGACTAGAACAGGACAGGCGGCGTGTCTGGTCCGATAGTCTCCCTCTCCACTCGGGTACAGATTGTACCAGAACACGGCCGTCCCCTGGAGACACACAGCAACACAACAGCAGAACTCAGTACACACATTCCTCTCTGCTTTCCTGTGGAACAGGGTTCCTCCAGGATTCCCCCAGGGTTCCTCCAGGGTTCCTCTAGGGTTCCCCCAGGGTTCCCCAAGTTAAATTCAGACCTTTTTGATACCACATAGAATGAAATTTAATACCAACTTCACGGCCAAACTGACAAAAGTATGAAGGATATAAAGGGTTCGTTCAGCTTTTAAAGAGTAAAACTCAAGCGCTTTCAAGGTACCTAAACCAAAAATTTCCAGACTCTCGAATCCTTTAATTGTTACTATAAATGTCAGGAGACAACAAACAAACATGACGTCCGGATCGTTTCATTTCAAACATTAAAAGATGTTTGGTTTACAGGAGCGACTGTGTCGATGGAGAAAAGGAGTTTATTCCAATTCAAGCACATTCCAAACCTTGGAAACGTATCGGTTAAAATTAAGCATTTTCCAAACTTTCAAGACTTCGTACGAACCCTGTCACACAGTATAATGGACATTCTGTTTGGATTTTAAGCTCTAGAATTATTTAGCAAGTACTTGAATTACACAGCACTTGGTGGTGTTTCGCGCTCCTCACATGGGAGTCCAAACAGCATCGGGCCTCGTGGCCGCCGCCTGGAACGGGTTCAGCCCACTCGTATTTCGGATTCTGCTGCCGCTCGTGGTGAAAACGCCACTTATCCACTCTGAGCTAACGTTAGCTTGTTAGACGTGAACAGTACCGGTACTGTGGTACCAGCAAACACAGTCAGCTGTGACATTACACACAAACCCTTTGAAACTTTTGACAGTTATTTATGACGGTGCGGTATAAACAAAATTCAATACTTTAAGGCTTTATTTTGAGATTAAATTCAATGCTTTTAAAATGCTTGTAAGACCCCACAGGAACCTGTTCAAGGAGCCTTTACCAACACTATGTATGGAGTCAGATATGTTGTGGGTCTGCAGTACCGAGACTGGACCTTAGTGGAACCACAGCGATATAATCCTAAAGTTACTCCACACGAACGATCCACTGATTCAGTTTGTAGGTGAAAAAGTTCAGAAACTGTGTGTTTACTGCAGAGGGCAGGAGCAATGATTTCACTTCTGAAGTTCACCCTCGAAGAGCTTTGACTCACCGAACAGGAGAGGGAACAGTTAATCAATAATCAAAGTACCTTTTTGGGCCAGACAGAAGCTCCTACGTCAGTGAAGACGGTGGCGCCCCCTGCCTGTACGTCACTCATCTGCAGCAGGAGGGAGGAGACGGGTTAACCCTTTCAGGCCCGATATGGAACACTGAACAGCTGATTTATGATGGATCATATAAACACGTAGACTTTAGGTTCGCCTGGAAAACATCTCTACAAAAAGCCTTTTATCAGAAGTGTGAAGGTGTCAGACATGAGAGCTGATCACAGAACAGAAACTAACTAATCAATCAGAGACGTCTGGGAGGTTTCTCTGTGAGCTCACAGACCAATAATCAATAAAAGCCTCATTTCCCACTAAGGTGAATGGGAAACAACCAAAGTGCTGTTGGATCTCTGTAACAACACACAGAGGAGTTACAGCCAAGTCTTTACCGATCAGGGTTATTGATCTGTTGACTGACAGCGAGATAACAGTGAGCGGACTGATGGAGTTAATAAGATTTACTGACGTAAAGCAGCCAGGTGGCGATTCTGTTTCCTGTCCCCAACTCTTCAAAAGCATCGGGTTCATCTTTCTGAGGAATCAAACAGCAGCGTCAGACTGTTACTGAAGACAGAGTATTTCTACACTGTGTATTACTACGTTCACTGAAGTACAAGCTCCGAGTACTGTTTACTTACCCGTCCAAAGTCAAAGTGAGGTTCGTACTGTCCTCCGACACCATAGTTAGCCACCTGCACACACACACACACACACACACACACACACACACACACACACACACACACACAGGAAACAACAGGTTAAGAAATATAACCAATATTAAGGATCTCATCTTCAGCTGCTGGTCCTCCTCTGGATGTTCGTATCATTTTCTGTTGTTCTCTATAAATTGTGACGATTTAAGAGTTAATTTTTTTACTGAACCCTGAAATATTTTGCTGCTCAGAGGATCAGAAACTGGACCAGCTGTTGAACTTTGTCAGTAATATCTCATCAACACGGCCCGGGACCCCCCTGTGACTCGGACACTAATACCCTAACAACCCCCCCCAAAAGGGCATTACACGTTATATTAACGTAAGCCCCGAGGAACACTGCGTACTGTCAACTTTTGCACATTAGATCCTCAGCAAATATTTTGCACATCCTGCACTAACTTGTATAGCTCTCCATATTCATATTATCATTATTATTATATAGTGTGTTTTGTTTCAAATTTTATCTTATTTCACTTATTTATAATTCTTCACATTGTTTATATTTGACATTTGTATACTTGCTTTTTCTTTATTATGCACCAATTCACCAAAGCAAATTCCTTGTATGTGAAAAGCTACTTGGCAATAAATCTGATTCTGATAAAAGTTTCTGTCAGTGATTCACGACGATGTATCTGCAGCCTCTGCTTTATATGTACTGATGTGTTTTAAACAGGTGAGTTTCACCTGCAGATCCTCCGCTGTGGTCACATCCAGGCCGGTGATGTCCTCGATCCTCTGGTTGATCTGATCCACCACCGGGTGTTCAAACGCTGTGAGCCACGCACTGAGAGGAGGAGAGGAGGAGGAGGAGGAGGAGGAGGAGAGGAGAGGAGAGGAGAGGAGAGAGGAGGG
>LKNJ01006552.1:0-16753 GCA_002120245.1 Maccullochella peelii
TATCAACAATATTGTTGGCTTGCTTGTAACCACAATTACAGTAATTCTGCCCCTGATCTATGTCTTGTATACCTACTTTCGAATTGTGCTTGTGTGCAGAAAAAGATCATCCGAATTCAAGAGCAAAGTGTTACAGACCTGTTTACCGCATACTATTTCATTTGTCACTTATTCCATCAGTGTATTTTGTGATATTGTCTTAAGTCGTGTTAATGTAGAAAAGCTAAACCCATTTTTTGCTGTATTTTTATCATTGGAGTTTGTAATGATACCTCCACTTCTGAACCCTCTTGTGTATGGTCTGAAGTTACCACAAATAAGAAGACACATTTTCAGGACGTTGTCATGTATAAAAACTCTTCCTTAACTCTCTGAAATCATTATTTAAAATATATATATTATAAATATAAATTAATATATTTATACTATGCTGTCTGTGAAAGATTCTTTTAAAGCAAAGGAAATGGCTGTCTGCGGCTCTCTGAATATAAATAAAAGTTAACCTAGAACAGAACTGCATTGCCCTGTGTGCAGTGTGTCAAATAAGAAGTTCAATCAAATTGAGTAGAGAATCATAACTGTACACTCTATGGCACAGTCTACACTGAAATAAATGGGGAACCAGGTTATATTAAAGTTGACCTCGTAACTCTAATCTTAGCTTCCCTGCAGACAATGTATTCATGCACTACTGTGCATTGCTCCTTGTAATAATAATGCTGTGTAAATTTAGTCATAACATTTTTTTTCTCTCGACCTTCCAGTTGTTACATCTCTGATTTACTGTTGCGTGATAAGGAGCCTGACGATTTTTACATTTTTTATTGAGAAAGAATTCACCTCCACTGAAGTGTGACACAGCCATGATCCCTGCCATGAAACAAGTCTCTGTTAAGACTCAAGGATGAAGTTTCCCAAAACATCCTGTCATCAGCATGACCTCCAGGCCATAAAACATGACCCGCCTGGACTCGGGGATGACAATTGCCCAATTTACAGGTATTTGGTCTGTAGTAAACTAGTCTAATGCTCCCACATTCCAGGATATGGGCTGAAGATTCAACACTCTGATCTCTTGACACAAGAACAAAGGAACTGACTTTGCCATTCTGAATTAAATGTATATTAATGAATATGCTATGTTTAACTAAACCTCTGAAAGGTACTGAAGTTTGGTTTAACATGCTGAATTTGATGCAGCTATAATTAACCCTGAACTAACAGGAATGGTTTACACCTATCCACTAATCCAGATAAAGATAAAGATATCTGGTTTTGTTTAATAGCTAATGAAACAGGAAATGTGAATATGCATTTACATAACAAATAAATTGATCATAGCTTGTAATGAAATAAGATTTAAGTTGAAATGCCTCTCTGCCTGCCTGATTAAATCTGAGTGCAGATGTGTCTGTGTGGGGGTTAGCCCTTCTTCTGCAATTCCCCCCTCCTCTTCTACATTCCTTTAGCAGAGATCAGAAGATGACCTGTAATAATTCTATTTTACTTATTTAATTTGCTCTACCTATGGAGATACATATATGTGGATATACACATAGAGATCTATGTGCATGGGTTAACTTGGTGGGTGCCCACACAAGAAACGTCTCCCTCCTCCCTTCCAGAGCAACTTCTCCCCTGGCTATCTGAAGCCCCATTATCCTATGATATTGGGGTTGATGCTATAAGATTACCTAAAGTGGATCAATGGCCCTGGCAAGTTTAATGTGTTGTGGGTTGGAATACACTACTGCATTTCAATTACTAAGTAACTCTTAGCCCACTTGAATTATTTCACAAGCACACATCCAGAATTAGATGATCAGGATTAATGAAGCTAAAATTATTTCTCACATTAATTTGAATGAATTGTGATTACAATAATGAGCTTCTTCAAATGTGTCATCAGACATTCAACCTACTTTTGAATTATTCATTCAATAATGTAGCTCCTTCTGTTTGAATTCATGCTAAGTTTATCTAAAATCAAGCAGCACCTACTAACCCAGACAGCTATAATAACTTTGTCTACCTAGAAGCTAGATATAAGTGTCTATCCTTAAAGAGGAGATATTTATCAAAGGTTTTAGTAGGTTAAGACATTCTGTCTGATGATCCTCAATTTGACTGCACATTTAAAAATTTAAGTGACCAAGACCATGACCAGATGCAAAGCAATTTGAAATTGAATGTAGAAAATACACAATTTGTATTGTATTGTTTGCGGCACATAAATATGATTATGATAATACTGAGTTGAAGAATATAAATGAAAAGCTAGAACAGTTCTAATATGAAGGAACTAAGCCGACTATCCCTGCCACCTCTGACCTGCATCTGTTCAACAACTGAGAGTATCTTGGGTACCAGGATAAGCCTGAACCTTATGGAGTTAAGTCTCAATAATATTTACAAATCTGTATTACATGATCTACAAATGAAAAATGAGATTTGCGTAATTTTGAGTACTCACAAATGCGTGCACCCAAAAAAAAAAACATGCAAGCGTTTTGCTGCAAAATATTCACAGACGAGTATTTTGCATTTTCATGTCGTTTATTTGTCACAACCTCGGTGTGTAAAGGCCTTAAAGCTAAATTTTCAGGCAAAAAGCCAGCATCATCACCAGTTTATGATCCATGTAGAAGACATAGAAATAAAGGAGCAGCCTTTTTTATATCGACATTTAATTGTGCTATTAAATGCATAAAAGTTATTTTACCAAACCACCAAATGTGAACTCACACACACACACACACACACACACTCACTCCAACCTCTACTGCTTGAATTCCCAGCTTGGGTTGAGTCATCAGAAAGAGATGATTTAAAACAGAGGAACCAACACTGTCAGAGACACTCAGCACAGGATGATTGCTGCTCCACCTACAACTCAGGAACCTACATGCCAAAGATGTTTCTCTGAAGTGACACTTCATGCTCTGCACATATTGATGGTACAAAAGTTTTATATAAAACTAGATTTAAATTAATGAAAATTGTGCCAGCTGACATAGTTCAATGGATAATGTTTCTGTACTAACATTTTTTATTCTTTCAGGATTGAATTACACAGTGCAACAAAGAATAATTCTCTTTGTTCTCACTATATTGTGTTACATAATAATTTGGATAGTAAATGTTGTTCTTATCATAACTATCCTAGTGGACCGAAAACTTCATCAGCCTATGTATATCTTACTGTGTAATCTGTGTATTAATGGACTTTATGGGACAGCAGGATTTTACCCCAAATTCCTCATGGATCTTCTGTCTCCCTCTCATGTCATCTCTTATGCTGCATGCCTTCTGCAGAGTTTTGTGATATACTCATCATCTGGATGTGACTTATCAATTTTAGCTGTTATGGCCTATGACCGATATGTGGCTATATGTCAACCGCTAATGTACCACTCTGTTATGACCACGCAAAGAATATCTCTGCTTGTGGCCTTCTCTTGGCTCTTACCCCTTTACTGCATGTTCAGTAACACAATGACAATTTTTCAATCAAAGTTATGTGGCTATCACATCCCTAAACTTTACTGTTCAAATGCACTAATTGGTCAACTTGCTTGCTCTACCTCTATAGCAAACACTAGTATTGCATATTTCAACACTGCTATTTACGTTGTCCATTTCTTCTTTATTATTTGGTCTTATATGTATCTGGTCAGAACATGCCTAACATCCAAACAGGGCAGGAAGAAGTTTATTCAAACATGTGTGCCACATTTAGTCTCTTTAGTCAGTTTTGGCTTTGCTGTGCTTTTTGATTTGATGTACACACGATTTGGCTCAAGAATGTCATCACAGAGCCTCCAGAACTTCATGGCAATAGAATATATTTTAATTCCTCCAGTTATGAATCCTCTAGTATATGGGTTGAAACTGACCAAAATTCGAAACAGAATTCTTGGTTTTATTCAAGAACAGAAAGAAAGCGTCTAGCCAAGGTAGCTTTATTAAGGTGAGGGTTCCAGCTCTTAACTCATCACTGCTTGAACAAGAGTTTCCAGATATTTTTTTCTGATTTGACTGTGTCCGTGAGCTGCTGGAACAGGAACTGAAAATATTGATATTTTTAAAACAAACTAAAAACCCATCTATTTACTTTTATGTAATGTATTATAATTTTATGGTTATATTATTATACTTATTTTATTTACGATCAGCATTATTTATTTTATTCTATTTTGTTTGATCAATTATTATTAATTACTTTATTTAACAACTTATTTTACTATCATCTATTTATTTTGTGTAGTATTTCATAATTCTGTTTTTATTGTTATTTTATTATCTTTATTATGCTTTTTTTGGTTGTTTTGGTGTTCACTTGTCTCTAAATTATTAACATCTGCCGTTTTGTCAATTGTGTGTAATGCACCTTGAATTGCATTTGATTGGTTTGAAAGGTGCTACATACATACATTTTGATTGACTGATGAGCTATGTCATATACATGGCCTCATGATGCCTAGTACTCAGGTTATCAGGCCATCATTGTTGTTTTATAGTTATAGATTCATCTAAAGCCTCTCCCTCTCTTGAAATCTCTGTTGAGTGTATGTAATGTACTATTTTTCATGGACATTTGATTTACTCCTCATCAATCATATTCCATTCCACAGTTTAGTAATATCTAATCATTGGCATTGTTATCCAGTCCACCAGTCACTTTTTCAGATGTTGCATCAAATGTTTTATGTTGACGAATGCTTCTCTAAATGTTCCAAGGAGGCATTTTTAAAGGCATACAAATGTGTATTTTATGTGCCTGCTTTCTGTCTGTTAGAAAAGAGTGTTTGTCATCTTTTTAGTCTCCTAAATTTTTGTACATCATTTTGATTCTATCTGCTATCTGAATTGTACAATAAACAGTATTGACATTAACAACAAAGGCTCAGACTTGTGATTGCATTAACTTTATAATATCACATACATTTTACTGAATAGACAGCAGACCTCACAGACATAAGTCATCCTAAAGAATCAGCTAACACCTTGTTCATGTAAAGAACTTGCAAACCAGACAGGCCTATATGCTATATTCTCCAATCTAAATTAATATGTTGTTGCCTTCCAGAACAACACATAGGAGCGTTTTCTGATCCGACACCCCTATCAGCAGAACAATATGTTTTGTTTGTATTTTTACAGAACATAAGGCCACTATGAAATTTCATTTATAAGACCATTTGCTTATCTGCCACTGCAAAGGTCAAGGTTTGGGCCTTTAAACATCTGATTCCTTAATAATTAAGTCATAGTTTAAATGATTTTATTTCGGATAAAAAGCAAAGGGGCATGTTTCTGATTGGCCACCCCATTATCCTAAACTATGATTGGCTATCTGCCCAGTCACCGACAGGACCATAATTCGAACCAGCTGTTTGGGCTGTGTTGCAAGAGGCAGTGAGTAGCTTTTGTGGCATTTCACTGTAGCACATTTTCTGTAAGAGATTTGTATTGTAGATTTTTTTCACAATTTTTGTCAATACAGTATTTTGTCCATATAGGCTTATTTATTTTTATTTAATTGGTTCTTTATACTGTGACTGTATTTTTGAATGTGCATTGTTTTCTTTTGTATGTAGCCGACTGTTGGAGGTACAATTTCTTTTTGAGGACTTAAAGAATAAAGTATGGAAGCTTTATATACTTGTACTACCATATTTGTATGGCGCCAGTCTCTTGTGTTGTGAAGGTCTACATAGTAGTAGTAGGAGACAGAAATGGTAAATTAATGCTATTCTGACGTGTGTGCACATGCTTCATGCCACCCCTGCATAAGTCAGTGCCCCACTTGGGCTACCCCAGTCAAAAAAGTTTGGACACGCCACTGACTGCACTACCTTTCTTTCATGACAAAGGGGAGGCTCTCTCAGCTGGTATGTTTCTCCTGGCTACCATTCTGCCTTTTCTCCATCAATGTTCTGCTGACGTCAAGACTAAAGTTACTTGATAATTCAGCTTGCTTGCCCTGAGGCTGTCACCTTTTCAAACTGTGTTTCATAATTTGGACTTGATGCATCTCATTAGAACTTGTGTGTGAGGTCGAAAGATGACATGTGTGCTCCATTTAATCTCTTTAATCACACTCCTTGTTGCAATAGTTTTTGATTTGATGTGCGATTTGGCTCCACAGATTTACCTCAAAGCCTAAAAAAAAAATCAGCACAGGCGGCGGGCTATCCGGCTTAAGGTAGGCAGGCTGGGGGCTAATGATCCCGAGGCTAGTGGACTGGAAGGCAGGCTGGAGGCTAGCAGGCAGGAATGCTGAGGAGGCTGGAGTGACAGGCTCAGGAGAAACAGGATCTGGAGCAGTGCTTGTAAAAACCTTCCACTTGAAAAATTCCACTTCTTGGGTAAACTCGGGGTCCCGCTTCCAGATTGCAGCGAGGGACTTCAGGAACCCTTGTTTTTCATTTAGGAAGACTTCCTTAGTCACTCCAAACACATGGCAAGAAAATGGCAGGCAGGGCTGGTGAGTCCATGGCTGGCCAGATTGTATCGCCATGTTTGGTGAATTCCGGCAACAAAGGGAGGAGAACTCAAATGCAGACCAATACACTCGAGGCAAGCAGGCAGGATAAAGAGAAATTTACTCACAGCGATGGTCAGGAACAGGCTTACAAGTTGGCAACAAGATGGCAGTTTGAACAGTCATACAAGTCCAAGAGAGCACGACAGCTGAGCAGGTCAGGAACAGGCAACAGGTCAAAACACAGGAACAGGCAACAGAAAAGCAGGATTAGATCAGGTTCAGGTGAGGTTTGGGTTCAGATGGAAACCCAAGGGCTTTGCTGGATAGCAAAGGCATAAGCAACATCGACAAACTGGCCAGGAATGAGTGGAACTGGGCCAGTAATGTACTGCTGATGAGGGAAAGTGGAAAAAAGGTGAGCAGGTGGACGTGGGAGTCAGGTGGCTGGGACAGACGGAAAAGTATGTGGGTATCTGGTGGACAGGTAAAGAATGGCAATGAAGGGGCCTGGGAAAGTGGGAATGTGGCTGGTAATTTTATGAAATGCTACAAAATTGTCATAATTATGAGATGCTAAGTTATATTTATTATATTTGGCCAACCAACAATATAGCACTGTTTGAGTTGTTTTGGATGTATGTTTGGCATCACCGTCCAACTACACTGCTCTAAAATTGTAGGAGCAAAACAAGGGCTACAATGTATACAATGAGTACACTTTAGCATCATAGTCATCATGTCATTTGAAATACAGACTGCTGAAGTAAAACAATGACAATTGCTTTAGCGAAAGCGCATTAATTTGGCTTGATAAAGACTGTCTCTGCCTTCACCTGTTCACCAGGAGGTATGTGCGTATGTGTCATGTGAAAAGGGCAATTAACTAATCAATTAATTATTTAGTAAAATAGTCCATTATAAAAATAATCAATGTAGCTTTAATGGCATGCATATTTTGCCTTTGCAATGTACCTGCAGATTTTTTGACAGATGATCCAAAGAATATAGTTTTTTATATATATGTTTTTTTTTTTACTTACTACTCCACAAGTGTTACCGTACCAATGATCAGAGAGAGGAATTCCCAGCTGGTTTGTTGTCGTGGTCAAAGCTGTTATAAACAGATGGTGTTGAGGGAAACCAGAGTCAGAAGAACAGACCACAGAGTGTCAACCCTTACTCTGTAACCATCTACTGCACGACTGAAGATTTGAAAACTGTGAAAATTTGTTCTCTGATCATGGATAATGTTTCTGTTGTAAGAATTTTCACTCTCTCAGGGATAAATGAGACAATGAATTACAGAATTGCTATCTTTTCACTCACTTTACTGTATTATTGTGTGGTTTTGTTTTTAAATATCTCTCTTGTCTTGATCATCAGCTTAGATGAAAACCTGCACGAACCTATGTACATCTTATTGTGCAGTTTTTGCATTAATGGACTTTATGGGACCACAGGTTTCTACCCCAAATTCCTCTTCGATCTGCTGTCTTCTTCTCAAGAAATCTCATATCAAGGATGCCTTTTACAGGCTTTTATCATGTACTCATTTGCTTGCTGTGATTTGTCCATTCTAGCAGTTATGGCCTACGACAGATATCTGGCTATATGTCGACCTCTGCACTACCACTCTTTAATGACAAAGAGGAGGCTGTCTCAGCTGGTATGTTTCTCCTGGCTAACACCTTTCTGCATTTTCTCCATCAATGTAATACTTACGTCTACATTGAAGTTATGTGGTTCGAAAATTCAGAAACTTTTTTGTGTGAACTGGATAATTGTGAAACTTGCTTGCCCTGACACCAATACTGTTTCAAGTAGTATTATTTCATATGCAACCATTTTCATTTATGTGTCTCATGGCTTTTTCATATTTTGGACTTATATATGTCTCATTAGAACTTGTGTGAGGTCCAAAGATGACAGGGCAAAGTTTATGCAGACATGTGTGCCCCATTTAGTGTCTTTAAGTGTATTCCTTGTGGTAATACTTTTTGATTTGATGTATATGCGATTTGGCTCCACAGATTTACCTCCAAGCCTTCAAAACTTCATCGCTATAGAATTTCTATTCATTCCTCCTGTTATTCATCCTCTAATATATGGATTTAAACTAACCAAAATACGAAACAGCATTCTGGGTTTAGTTTATGTTGAAAGAAAATGACCACTTCCATTAAGTTTCATCTCTAATTTATGTATTCTTATTTGTATTTGTTTGTTTATTTAACAGGGACAATACAGATAAACATTGTTTCATAGGAAGAAGTAATGCAACAGATGTAATGTATATATACGGCATCTAACTGAAGTTAATTTAAGGCCCCTGTCCCTGGTTATGCAATTAAATTTAATGTGACAAAGAAAAATCCAGTGTATTTGCTTTGAGATATATTATTATTTTGGGTTTTCCTGAAAATGTCTGCAGAATGTTTCAGTTTGTTCTACACGTGTGACGACTGCAGGCCTCAATAGTTGCTCACTAACAAATAACAAATATACAAAATTTGATAATGTTATTTCTTGTATGCTATATGTAATGTGAATGGATATGTGCATGTGTTTTTTCTTCTGCTCTTGTATGTTATGCAATCAGTGTCTTGTAATCCAGGAAATTTGTCACACTATGATACAAAATATACACACACACACACACATACAGATGTATTTTCTGTGTAGATGATTATAAAAGAAACTGTTGTCTTAAACCTTTAACTCTTAGATTGGAGCTTTTGTTTTGGCCTCATTGTAAATGTAATTAATAGAATATTTTAGTTTTCAGCACACAGCATAGTCCAGTCCTTACATGTTTGGCTAAGATGAGATAACCTTGACACTAGTTATTAAGTGAGACTTTAAAAAGCTTCTCTAGAGCCACAGAAGACATTGCACAACTGATTTCACAGTGTGAGTAGTTAACTGATTTTGATGTGTAAAATGAGTAGAGTTCATATTTATATCCATTCATGCACATTTCAAAGCTACAACTTAAAGGTAGAATCCTTACAATCTCATAACATTTAAAGAACAAACACAGTACACACACACACGTTTTGATTTATTTATCTGCTCAGACATCTTCTCAGGATGGTGTGGGCATGTACAGACCTTATGGTGGATTCACACTGAAATTCGCTTCCCATCCACTTCAATAACTGCGAGGGCTCGACATATTCGCTTCCAGTCATGAATGAGTGAACCCATCTTTTTCACTTTGCGCAGAGCGACATCGAATTTAACTTTGATCTGCGAGAATGCAAGGCCCCTCAATATCTAGCTAATTTCAGGGAGGGGTGGTATTGATCTTTCCTTCAAGGAATGCTGATTGTTCATTCATATCCTTGTTTGTTTGACTTTGATTTGATTTCACTTTATTATCGGAATATTTTCTGAAGGTTGTCTTGCCTCCCAAGACATACACACTCTTTAACCTGTTCAGTCAAGCCTGTGGGACTCTAAATGTTCAGTTTGATGGCAAAAGCTGATATTCTTAATAAATTAAATCTGAATTTAATCTAAATTTGAGATGGGGCTGATGTAACATTACCAGCCAGAGACAGCACATTTTAGTATAAGCAGTTTGAAAATTTGACCCACAATCTTTGAGCAGATATGTAGCAGTCTAGCCAGTCTAGCTTTAAGCTGAACAAAGAGACAACTGGACCATGCACCGATTCGTAACACACTGTATTATAGATTGGAAAAACAATAACAGGATGTTTGTTTGCTCCAAATGACCTGTCTCCTAAGAAAGTAAATGTGTTGTTGTACCATGCTATGTAATGTAACCGCAGAGTAATGTGTAAATAATAAAATCAACAGAAAATACGGGATACTGCTTGGTTGCAGTGAGTGTTAAGACAATGATAAAGGTTATTGACAATAAAGTGTTTGATAAGAAGCTGTATATTTTAAAATGCCTGAAATGTTGTTGTTTACATAATCTGAACAAAAACCTAAATGACCTCCCAGTAGAATCAACAAGTGCACATGCTGCTTTTAGAAGTCTGCACAGTCTTTCCCCCAACCTTTATCCAGACGCTCTGCTAGTAATCAGGAATTTTATGTCCATGATGCCTCAAAATGCATCTCATGTCTCATGCTAGAGACTTACTTGCTGTTGGTGTCTGACTCCATTTTCCTTTGCTGGGGCCTGGCTCCTCGGACCAGTAAGCTGCCTATCAGAGCCCCGGCTGCAGCCCCAACAGCTGACCTGGTACTCAACCCTGTAGCCACCTGGTAGGAGCCAGCAAGGGCCCCAACTGCAGCTCCCAACGCAGTGCCTCCAGCCCTCAGCCATGACGGAGTCCAGTCAGAACAAGGTTGCCATACTTGGTTTGCAGTCTCCCTCTATGGACCCAGAATTAGAACAAGAATCACTGTGTTAATATACTATCTACTACTACTACTATCCCACCATTCAGCAATATCAAGTGCACAGTATCTTACAGCTGATTAAAATATGTACTTATTGTATGTAGTGATAATGTTAAAATTGACCAATCAGAACACGGTTGTGTTGTCTAACTGCATTGGGTCAACTGATTAGCTCATGTTCCTAGAAGAATGTGTCTCCAAACTTTTGGACCTGATAAATTCTTTAAAAAATAATAACCAGAGGACAGTGAGACCTGTCTTAAATAGAACCAAGGATAATTGAAAATAAAGTTTTGGTCCAGAGTGAAATATCTTCAGGTATTGAATGGATTACCATGAAATTTGGTAAAGACGTTCATGTTTCTCAGAGGTTGAATCCTCATGACTTTTATGATCTCCCGATTATTTAATTAGTGCCAGCTGCAGGTCTCTAGTTAATGACAAAATGCTTCAAAAATGAAATGAATGAATTGCAATGAAACATTCTGTGGATATTTATGGCATTGACATTTTCTGTAGCACCACAGGTAGGCTAAAATTTCCTGTCGTGCATGAAGTACTTAAAGATTTGAAAAGCAAACTACCATGATATTTGCTGAATACATTCACGCTCCCCAGAGGATACATCTCTGTGATGTGCAGAGGGAGGAAACCCTCCAAAACACATAGTCTTATTAATATGGTGTAGTTAGTGGTAACTCCAGATCAAATTGGCTTCACAAAACTCTCCTAAAATGAATGAAGTTGAGCTTTGTGACATAATTATAAACACATCTCACAGAGGTAATTTGTATTGTACCCCTCGCCTTATTAATTCTTTTGCAAAACTATTGAAAACAGCCATTTTCATCATCTTACCTTCTCATGTAGCATGATGTCAGTGTCCATCACTACTAGGCTTTTATGTTCTGTCCCTGTAACTTAAAGAGGTTAGCGACATTTACTTCAAAGGTAACAATCAGAGGATATTCATCATTTAAATGACTACACCAGACTCAGGATCATTTCGCTCTGGATCTGTGCTGCGGATTGGGTCGTACTCACTGGGTTTAACGGTGTCTCCATGGTGGCTAAACGGCACTGTGAATGCCCATTTTTGTTGTTGGCCAAGCTCCTCCAATGACTTGAGGTCCGTCATTGTTTTCCTGTGGTGGTTACCTTTGTTAAAGTGCACAGTGTTCTCATTTGTTGTATTGGTTTCTTTTTTCTGATAGTGCCTCTGCATCCCTTCGATTGTGGCTTTCAACACCTTCTTTGTGTCATCATTTTCTCTATTCAGCTGTTCAATTGTCTCTTTAAGCTCTTCTGCTTCTCTTTTGAAGCAAAAGAGATCATCATTTGGCCCAGCTCTTTATCTTTCTGCTCACATTTTTTCTTAATAGCGGCTGCCTCTTGCTCTTGTTCCTTTACTCTTTCTTCTAGCACTTCCTTTTCCAACTCACTGCTTTGCTTTGTAGCTGTAATCACATCATCTTTCACAGCACATCTTTCACTCAAGCTTGTTATCGTTCTGTCTTTCCTCATAATGACTTGTTTGAGCTGGTTGTTCTCCCTCTCAGCCTCCACTAATCTTCTGCCAATCTCTTCTTCATAGTCTTTATTTTTCCTCTCTTCTGTCTCGCTCTCCCTCGTCATCATCTTCAGAGCTTCAATCGGCTCATCTTTCTCTTTAGCTGTCTTAACCATGTCTTCTACTATCTGCTCCTTCTCCTCGACTGTTTGCCTCAGGAGATCATTGTCCATCCTTGCTTTCTTGAGCTGTCTTGCAATCTTTTTGGAGCTTTGATGCAGCTTCCCGTTTCTTTCTTGGAGTTTCATAAAACTACTCAACAAGTGTCCAGTATCATTCCCCACCTCCATTTCCTCAATCTTCAACAGCAGTTCTCTAACCTGAATGTCTCCGACCTTGTTTGAGTTATCAAAAACATGATACCTATTTCCGCATTGGTCTACCAACCACTGAAGGGCAGGCCATCTCTCAATGTGCTCCTCAATGGGAGTGACTCCCAGTTTGTCTCCCCAGGTGAACAGCACGATCGTTCGAGTCCACCCCCAAACTCCAAGCAAGCCAACAGAGATGCACTGTGGGTAATCTGCTGTTGCAAATCCTGTGGAGTGTCCTCTGAGCAGTATCTCCCATGCCAGCCAGGAGCGTCAACCACAGTGACTTGCTTTTTGTGAACATCACCATGTCTCTCAGTGCACTGTGATGTTGGATGTCCAGCAGGAAAGACTTCATCACCAAGAATGGTGTTTCCAGCCGAGCTCTTCCCAACCTGCTTTGGTCCCACAATAAGAATTCGTAACATTGAAATCGGAGGACACTCTCCTGGATAAAAAAAAAAGAAGCAGGATTTAGGCAACAATATTTCTCAGGAATACATTTTCATCTTGGTGGAATCTCATATTTGGATGTACTTTGAAAAATGAGAATGACATAGGGATCAGTTAGGAAAGGTCAGGGGTACCCAAACTCTTTCAAAATGGAAGCTTTGTTCTAAGAAACTTTGGTTATTTGATATTACTTAGTAGAACCATGAAATTGTTTTAGTATGAGAGTAGTCGTATTCAACTATACTGTTACCATGTTAACTTATACCTGGAATAACTGACTTTTTTTTTAAGCTTTTTTGTTGAAAACACCTGCCTTCTGTGGTCAAAAGCTATACCATGAGAGCAGTGAGAGAGAACCAAAACAGTATATTTGTGGGCCTGAAAACCAAAATGAGCTGAAAGAAGCTAAAAAGCTCCATAAAGCCAAGGAGAACTGCAGAGTCAGGTGATCATTTTCTGTGGGTTCATCACTATGAGTGACCCCTTTCACATTACACGCGGTCATTTGATCCAGTGTTGTTTTAAAAACTTTAAGTGATGCTTACCCATTAGAGATCCGAGTGTACTTCTGGCCGTCTGCACATTCATTCGCCTCAGAATCGCCCTCTCTTCTACCCCTTTTCTTTCTTTTATTCTAGAGACTTCCTCATTTGTAGTCACATAACCAACTCCTCCTCCCTTTATGTTTCCTGCAACCATTGCATCAATCTTCTCCAAAAGTTCTGCAACTTGAGTATCATCATCTTCTCCCCAAATGCTTGTGTCTAAAAGGTGGTATCTATGTCCACACCTCTCCAAAACCGCCTTGAGAAACGTGCGTCCTGTAATGTAGCCCTCTACAGACGACCCTATCAGTCTCTACATCTGGTGAATACTACTATTGTGTTTCTCCACACTGTGTCATTAAGCAGCTCAAGAGGTCCCTCTACTGTCCACTCCCTGCCTCGGTGAGAGCTGATGGGTATGACCATAAGGAAAGCATGAGGTCCTGATGGGCACACGGCCATGCAGGCTGACATGTTGTTGTTCACCAGGCCGGGGTCTTGGACAGAGTAGTGGATCCACCTTTCAGGGGTGTTGATGACAACAACTCTACGGCCATGAGCAAGAATGCACTGTCTTCTAACACACATCTTCACGTCTCTGCTGATATCAAACATCTGTTGGCCGAGGATGGTGTTTCCCGTCAAACTCTTCTCCAGCCAGTCATGCCCAAGGAGGACAATCCTCATCTCCTGAAGACAGTGTTTGTCCCCTGGCAGCAGACAAGATTATTCAGCAGCAGTGCAAATACATCATCATATCATAGTCCTGATATAATGCAGCTCTTGTAAATGCTAATTATGCTAAAACCTTATCCCAAAAGAAAAAATTAAGCTTATTAAATACATATTTAAAAAAGATGTGTTTAAATATTTTTGGTAGGAAAACATTTTCCAATTAACTTTGAAGGGATCTGTGTTCTCGAGCTTGAAAGTTCCTTCTGGACCTTGGCAACAATGGTTGATGAGGAAGATTGTGTGAAGCTCCAGAACAGCTACCAAATGGACTATGTTGTGAGATTGTTAAGTTGTTTTCCAAGGTCAAGAATGAACTTTGAACTCAATATTTAAGCTGATATGGATGAGAAGTCCTCAGTACTCAGAAAAAAAAGGGAAATTTGAACACGACAACTGGGCAAACTCCATCTGCTGAGGAAGATCATTTGATGCAATTGAAAGCTCTGGGAAAGCTACTAAATTTAATTTAGTCAGGTCCTGTTTGCTCTTCTTTGACAACCATAAACTTAATTTCATATAACTGTTAAAAAGACACAATGCTACTATTCATACTCAAAGTATTAAGACTTAAGACTAAATGTAATACAACAGCATACCTTTCCGTGTCTGTGCTCTGCAGCCCATCGAAACCTTTTCTTCCATCTTTTAGTCTGTCAAATATTTTTTCAAAGCTGATCTTTATATTACATTTTAAATCAGTGTTCTACCCAAACACAATGAAGTGAAACCACATTCTCAACCTGCACTTTAATGTTTGACTCAGCTTTCTGTCTGATAAGTGGTCAAAGTCCAGCCAACCCAACCAGTCATATAACTTTCCTCTAAGGAGAGATATCAGATGTAATTATCACAAACAGCAGACACATTTGTAACAGTGTAATTACACAAAGTAACCATTTAATGCCAGAGTCTGAGTTCAGTGTGTGTATAATTTACTATAATGGCATTGGTTATTGAAGGCACTGTGAGTGACACACTGTTCTGTCAAAGGTAGAACAGTTTGGTGATTTCACATGAGAGATTTGTTTTCTCTGTGCTCTTCTCACTGCTTTGAAGTGGACTGGTCTCACTTGGAAAAAGGTGACGTCATGTATTTTTGTGGACCACTCAGAGCTGAGCAACATTGGAATCAAAATGTGGCCTGTGGAATTATATGCCACACAGGACACAATTACTTAAGGGTTTTTTTTTGTAGCTTTAATTTCATTTTTTGACCACATTTGCAACTGGTCATTTTAACAGAGTGCATGAGTCCCTTTCTGCTCGTTAAGTCATTGTGGTTTCTAACACAAAAAATGATTTACAAGAAAAATGATGAGAAAATACGGCAGTGGGCTATGAATATCGACAAAAAACAAAATAAAACCAGATAAATTCATATTTATCAACCATGAACCCACAAAATTATTCTGGAAACGTACAATGTATAATTGTAATGGCACTTACATAGTGAGTGTACTTAGGACAAACGTTTCACTAAACCTACGTGGAACTTCCTGGAGATTGCACAACTCAACACACTGTCATGTACCTTCAAACAGAGTTAAAATTATTAAAAGTAGTAGAGTAAAACTATTTCTCATGTAACAGAACAATAGCACAGTGTAGCTTAATGCATGCTAACATTACCTTGCCATGCAATTTAGAACACAATGGTCGATGGCTGGCGCCCAAAATTCCAGGACATGAATTCCAGTAGTGTCTCAATCAAACCATCACGTTACATATCGGCAGATACTGTCGTGTAAGCATTTGTACAGGACTATTTTACAAGATATATTTACCTACTACTTTTCACGACGGAGTCACAGCACCGTCCACTCTGCAAATCTCCAGAACGTTCGCACGCAACCAGGAAGAAAGACCATGCACTTGGCGGAGTAACACTAGAGCTACTCAATGCTGCCACCTTGCGACCAAACTCAGCAATAGCAAGTGAGACTGTGAGAGCCCACTTACAATGTGCTTCACATTATGCTCGACTTAAACAATGTTACACTTAAAAGAAAACAACAAAGAACACATGTATTACCTTTTAAACAAACTTTCAGAACTATACTAAACCTAAGTGGAGAATTACATCTGAATACATCTGATGGGGACGATAGGGAGTACAGAGAACTTACGCAGGACCTTGCCCTATGGTGCCTGAGGAACCACCTCCAGCTCAACACAGGGAAGACCAGGGAGTTGGTGGTGGACTTCAGGAGGCGCCAACATCCTCCCCCCACACCAGTGAACATCCAGGGAATGGACATTGAGATTGTAA
>LKNJ01006554.1:0-16702 GCA_002120245.1 Maccullochella peelii
TATGAGTAATTTATTTGGGCATTCTGGACCGTATCTCAGCGGTGCATCTTCTGGCAGTAGCCAAATTAATTTCCTGTGGAAGATAATCTGCCCAAAACTATTACAGGCTACTAAAAATCCAAGAGAAGACTGTTTACATTCAGGTTCACTTTTCTATTTTTATCATATAAGAAGGTGCTCTATTACAAAGATACAATATCTGTTATAGCGAATACATCAGTGATCTTATATACCATACCTACTTCAGTGAGATCAGGCTTCAACAATAATATCAGTCAACGTAGAAATTCACAGAGCAGTGTGGATTCTGGAGCTGCGTCGATGAAAATAAATGGAGCAGTGACTTTGAGTTGAAATTTGACATTCAAAATCAGCCTCATAAATCCTCATTAGCAATTAACAATATTATGAATACATGTGTCAGCTATTAATCAGTTACCTCATTAATATAAACAGATTGATTGTAAGCTGCCGCTGTTAAAAAAAAAAAAAAAAGTTTAGTAACATTTTTAAGTGAAATGCTGTATGACATTCTAAACTACATTTCATTGTACCATTCATTCTCTACTGACCACGACAAAATAATGTGCTGCATCATGGCTGCTGCCTGTCGCAACTGCAAGTCTAACTGCAGTCAAAAATAATGTGTGTGTGTTTTTTTTTTATCTTGTGTTAATAATATTAAAAGGGTGGGGCGGCACGGTGATGCAGTGGTTAACACTGTCGCCTCACAGCAAGAGGGTTCTCGGTTCGGTCGGCTGGGGCCTTTCTGTGTGGAGTTTGCATGTTCTCCCCGTGTCCCTGTGGGTTCTCTCCGGGTACTCCGGCTTCCTCCCACCATCCAAAGACACGCAGGTTAGGTCATGCACATGGATGTTTTACAAACTACAGTGACATGTGTTTTTGAACACAAACATTTTTTATTTTTCCTGATGTAAGTGAAGTGTGTATAGTTTGTATCATACTGAGTCTTTTCCTTCCAATGCCTCATACTCATGCATTCACTGATAACTCACACACACCGTTACGTCCCCAAATGTTACCAGGGGATGAGGGGAGTAACAAGAAACCCAGGGAAAAAGAATCAAGGAGACAAAAGCATGGGCACTGCCAAATGATTCATTAAAGTAAATAAACTCAAACAAACAACAGAAAACCAGCTCACCAGGAGCCGGAAAAACCTCACAAAAGAACGAGAGATCCCATATACTGCGTAAAAAACCCCACCCTCTCTTCAAAGAAGAAAGTAATTCTACCGAACCCGGTATACACAGACTGTCTGGGAGTCTGCCGCATGGCCCACTGGCCCCATCTGCATCTCCTCTCCCAGCCTTTGTACACCTGCCCCTGATGAGCAAGTGGAGGCCAGCCGTGCGCAATCACCTGCTGCAGGGTGGCTGACTTCATCAACACAAAGTCAGGCATTCAGAACACACATATACACAGTGACGACAGTGGCGCATCAAAAAAACAAAACATAAGAGGTCTGAGAGGATAGGATGACAGAGGAGATGTTGGAGGAAAGAGCGAAAGCCGAGAGGGGGGGAAAGGGGAAACTGCTGAAAGGAGAGCAAGGGGGGTCGGGAGACCAGTTCTAGCGATCTGTCTAGTACGGCTGCAACTAATGATTATTTCCATTATCAATTCATCTCCTCATCTCATCTTTTGATTAAAGGGGTACATCAGAGATTCAGCACTGCACTTCCATAAAGTTGGGGGCTTGTGAGAGACTAAACAACGAATGGTCAAAATCGAAGCAAAAAACACTGCATGCTACATTTCCCATAATGCAAATAACTCCTCCAGAGCCACAGAAGATATCATACAGCTGTGTTCACAGGCTCTGTAAGTGACAAGCAAACTGACCTTTATGTGTACAATGGGTGGAGTTGCTCTTTGATACAAAAAATTTTACAAAATAGTAAAATATGACATCTTCAAATCACTTGTTTTGTTTGCACAACAGAAAAAAGCAGCAAAACTTCACATTTAAGAAACTGGAACCAGAGAATATTTGATTTATTTGATAAAAGCTTGCTGTTGAAATAGTTTTTGACTCATTTTCTGTCTAACCTGTCAAACATAGAGCAGAGGGTGACTGGTGTCATCAGCTGTTTACCCAGTCACACATCACGTATCACTAGCTGCGGTTACATGGACAATATTTCTTCAACCCGATTGAAATCATTCTGATTAGAGATTCCAACTTAACTGTTTACATGGACGCTAAATAAAGGGATCTGATGAGATGTCATTTTCATGCCCGAAGTATTTAATCAAAATGGAACTCTTTTGACATGCGCACCGTGGCTCCGCCGCTGTGAAGCGTCTAATCTGCTGGAAATATAACAGAAGAAGGCTTCATTCATCAACCATCGAGGCATTCAACAATTCTTAAATCTTTGAAGGTCTCCAACAAAAGTTGTATCAGCCACAGTCCAGTTTTGTTTTGCTGTCGCCATGTTTCTGTCCATCTCAGAAACTCGTTCATGTCATCTAATGTTCCCCCTACGTGGGGCAAACATGCAGAAAGAACATATTTATATTATTCCGATTATTAGTGGAATAGTTAGGGTCCATGTAAACGCAACTACTGCTGACTTTGTCTAGAGGATACATACTACAGGTCACATGGAATCAGGATTTCTTTTCTCTCCATCTCTGTCTCATGGCCTTATTTTTTCCTCTTATGCTACTTATTCAGCCGGAATTCTAGTTCAGAACTTGTATTAATGCTTAATTAAACTGACATGAATCACAGAAAGCTGTCCTAGGGATTACTTTGCTAACGGCATCAGTGTGTTGCGCTTTATGTATCGGCCTCAGCTGGAAATACGCACTGCATTTCAAAGTCGTCTCTGAAATGGAGCCAGTGAAAGAGGATTTCAGACCATCCTAGGAACACACTGTCTCCACCCATACAACCAAAAAGATAATAACACTTGGCAAAGCAGCACCCTTCTTGCCAGCCTACACTGTAATGCATCAGTCCATTCAGTTCTTATCACTCCATTTCTCCTCAGATGCCCATAAATGACAGTGAAACTGGCTCTGAATCAAAGCTAAGAGCATTGAAGCATTAAGCACACACTTTCACAGTGCAGTGTAGGTAGATACATTGGCATTTTTCATTAAATATACAGTTTTCTATTTATACTGTAACACCCCCCCCAGTTCTGGTACATGCAATCTCCACGTCTTTGCTGTATTAATGTGGGAAAATATGTCTAACATCGTCTTGTGAGTTATGCTTGCATTCTGCCAACAGGGACCCCAGTGTCACCTGTCACACTGTGTAGCTGTAGATGTTGTATGCGTTCCTCAGGGATACCACACATTAAGCAAAGTCTACAGAAATGACTGAAGGCAAAGCTCAGTGGGAAGCGAAGCGATAAAAAGAGGGCACGTGTTGAGACGTTCTACGCTGGTGCAGATGACTGAACATTACCCACTGCCTGCCAGCCTTACCATGACCATAACATGAGTCAAATGCACAATGAGGATAAATGGTCTTTTCAGCATGAGAGAGAATGTGAGAGAGAATTTAAGCCTGACAAGTCTTGCCCGACTGATGTTTAGGGCTGGATAACAGACCTCAATACTTTTTTGATACCAACCGAAATGTGTCCGCAGCACAGAGTATAAGAAACTGTCAGAACTGAAAACTAGCATTGAATGTCTGCTCAGATTATTAATCTTATTTACTTATTTTTTTAATCACGTATTTACTGATACAAAGTTATTGTACTGCTGCTTGTGTTTAGATAACATTTAACATTAGAGAACTTTGGCTTCTTCTGGGTTTTGTATTTTTAAGTAAAATGTCATTACCAAAACTCAGGTTTCGTATTGTGAAAAAATTTTAAGGGATGCCCAGCCCTACTCAAGTTGACCTTTCTTCTGTTTCCATTCGTGTTGTTTGGTTTACAAGGACAGCTTTCCCTCTCACTGTCCTCCAGAGATCTGCTCTTTTAAACAAATGGCTAATCTCTGAGGAAATGTGAAAATGGCACAAAGTGAGACTGAGCAGATTGTGACAGTGGTGCAGTGAGTGGCTGTTCATGTGGAATTTTAATAGGTAGCACACAATTATGTATGCGCGCGCACACACACACACACACACACACACACACACACACACACACACACACACACAGACAGACACATATTTCTTGGAACAAAATCTCTGTTTTTCCAATAAAAAATATATATGGCCAAAAAAAAAATCTCTATGCTCTGCCTGAAATGAATTCACTTTCCCGTATCAGCCAGAGGAAAATGTTTTCTCCAACAAACCAAAACCAATTTGGAACAGAATAAATACCCAGGTATATAAACAAAATAAATGAATAAAAACAGAATGTACCTGCCCAATTGACAAACGCTTATACCTCTGATCCCTCGTTATACGCTTCATTTCTTTTTGACACCATGATAACCGATTGAACAACAGGAACACTCTGTCAGTCTCAAAGATCATCATTTCCATGCAAATAAGCAGAGTAGACGGGTAGACAGCACACTTAACAAGCACTGAGATATAATGCCCCAGAGCCAATCAATAAACTACTTGTGGAAGTGACTCATCACCAGTGCGCTCACCCTCCTCACCCCTCAGGCAAAGTGCTGAGGCAATGCTCTCCTCGCCACCGCTCCAGAACGGACAAGGAGAGATGTGATGGCCCCACTCAGACACAAGTGGCCTGCTGGGAGCGAGTCCATCTCGTTTCATTGATCTGCCCAGCCCGGATCTAAGAAATATGACTGAGAGTTGATTCCCTAATGGGACCGCAAATGCAAGCAGTAGGGCCGTGGCCCGTCTGCATGATGTATGCCAGGCAGATGGACAGGCCACTCATCTTCTCATCGTCAGCTAATCGCCTCACCGCCATGCCTCGTGTCTCTGTCGGGCCATGGATAATGTCTTCCACTCTCACACCCAACCCCCATCCTGCTTAAGATCAATGTCATTCATACATACATACATTTCCCCCTCACCCCTCTCTACTCTGTCACACTCCATCCACCTTCCCATAGGGCAAGTGCTGCGGTTATGACTATGGTGATGCACATACATTTATAATTGAACGTATGGCCACTTTAAGGCACCAGCATCTTTGGTGCAGAACCACACTTTGTATGCAGGCACACACTGCCCACAATTATAGATTATCTGCATTTGGACAGGCTTTTAGAATTTATTGACTTCAATAGTTGAGGCAATATTTGACTCAGTTGAAGTAAAACATAAAAAGTAACTGAAGAGAAAAGCCCTGCTCAGTCAGTCTACTGATGATATCTTTCCACAATATTGGAAAGGTGGCTGATATGATCAGCCCAATCAATCATTTTGAAGGGTAATAATTTTTTTCCAGTACACAGACGCAACATCAGTTAATCTTGGGATCAAATCAGAGAAACTATATTGAAGTTGAGTTATTAAAGTCAACCTACATAATAAAAGGGGCTTTAACTAATTGGAAAAAGACAACTACGAACCAGTTCCAATTTCTTTACCTTGCATTCAGTATAATTTATAATCATTATTAGGCCTGGGTATTGAACCTCAATACTTTTTGGTACCAACCGAAATATGTCTGTAGCATAGCAGTATTGAAAACTGTATCAAGCATCAAAAGCTGGCAGTAAATGTCTGGTCAGATTCGTAACACCATTTTGCCACTTTTAAACTTTTAAATTTAGGGCACAGTTATACAAGTTTATATTTCGTTAACTATGGTTTCGAATAAAGCTGCATTTTGGTATCGTAACAGCTCCAGTATTGAACATTTTAAAATGACACCCAACCCTAATCATTGTACACAGGATCTTTTCTTTACACACCAGTTTTTACAAGTAGTTCCCAACCTAATTGGCTTGTGACCCCTTCAAACAAAGTCTACTTGTGACCACCAGTTGCATAAGTCTACAAACTATGACCAGGTCAACCAAAGACATTTTGTCCCCATTTTATTTGAATCATTTTAAAGGCCTGAAGAGGTCACATTATCCAGTGTTTCATATGAAAATAAACAAAGATTAGAAGAACATCTGAACAAATTAATAGCATTTTGTGTAGTATAATAAAATTACAGTTTCCTATCCTGTTAATCCTTCAGTTTTATTCTGTGACCCTAACCCTACTTTTCTCATAGCCAAAAACTGGATGCATTGCAGCTGGAAACCTTGGAAACAAGTCTGAGACAAGAAAAGAGCAGAATCCAATGAGAGCGCCTGGGAAATCGGAGGCGGGGCGGGGAGGGAGAGAGGCAGTGGCACATACATGCAGAATTATATTATTAATATAATAGGAGTCATGAAACAAGCTTCATGAGGAATGAAAAGGAGATGGAGTGACATAAAAAGACGTAGCAAAGACACACAAAATATGCACAAACTGTCCCAACCGGGGGGGGGGAGCAGGAGGTGAGATGGTGTTGATATATCTGATGTCTCAGAAGAGCACTGAGGAAAATGCAGTAAAAAATAAGAGTTCATTTGCAGCCTGTAGTGATATTACACTTATGTCAAGTTCAAATTTAAGTTTATCACAACACAAATGATAACTCCCTGTCATCTGTTTGCTTTTACAGTCAGACTGAGAACATTTAATATTATTTTTTCTCCAACTGATTATAAGAATTGTTTTTAAAAAAAATATTTTTTATTAATTTTGTTATTTTAGTTAACTATGTTGCTGTCTAGATGATTGTATAATGCGTTTACTTTATGTCCGATTTTAATGATTTTCCTGTAGATTAAAAGTTCCTTTTCTCAACCAGACCCTTGTGTATATCCAGTAGGTGCTATCTTCACACCTGCTGGTTTGTTTGATACATACACAACATATGTCTGGGGGAGAATACATCACATTTGCACCTGACAAACTGGCGCAATCTGCCGCACAGTGACCTCTCACATGATTTTCTTGGATTTCTCCAAATGGAAAAATCTTGTAATCAGTGCACCTGGTCTGGAATCAGCTGTGTAGTTTGTGCATCCTCATGTCAACAGTCTGGGGCAAAACATGTCTTATGGTGTGAGCAGCACAGCAACTCAGAGATTTTCAAAGTCTTGTAGTCTTGCACATGGCTTTAAGGAGTCCCGTATGGAATATTATATCATTCTAAAATGTGTACTTTATCTGTAACCGTAGTTTTGTAAACTTGTACATTTATGTTTGTATCTGTAAGCTTATTTTTGTGTTTTGTAGATCCTGCCCTCCATCCCTTGTGGACAGCACGTTTCTTTCATTACCACGCAGTAAACTTGTCAAAAGTCCGAAAGCTTGTGCGCACACACGCGCGTAAGTTTTTTTGCTGCTGCGATTGTGAAAGTGAGTTTGCAAGCCTGTGTCTGAATGCACAGACTTGCAAAACAGAGTTTGCAGACAGAAAACAAAATGTACAAGTCTACAAAAACAAGCTTACAGATACAAACATAAATGTACAAGTTTGCAAAACTACGGTTACAGATACAAAACCTGTTTTCAAGTACACCTTTTAGAATGATATAATATTCCATAGTCCCGACCCCTATGTTGAAAAATACTGACCCATACATGCCCTACAAGAGGAACAGGTTGCATGTAATGCTCAGGGTGTAGGGAATTAAGCTTCCCCCACTGCTGTAGTCACTGCAAGAAAATGCTTATGAGAAACTGCAGCTAGAATTACATGACCCATCAGAGAATCCAGGGTCAGTCTCTCTGTATCCTCAGCGCTCGTTTTAATTAAACATGACAGGGTGACCTTTCTGATCTCCCCTTTCTTTTAAGACCAGCTTGAGTCCCAATATGTTGCCAATATCACACAAGTGTCTCAGTTTTTCCAGTAAAGTTTTAGGAAACAAGAAATCTTTACATAAGTCATGGACAGGGTTCCCACACATTTTTACCAAAGAATTTTCAAAACTTTTCCATAACTTTTCCATAATATTTTACCCCATTTCCACAACTTTACTTAAGTAGTTTAAAATACATAGGCCTATATAACCCTTACTCCAGTGTGCTATGCCCTAAGACAGGCATTGTAGCAAAAATGTAGCACGGAATAATATTATGGCACCCATATTCTTTAATTTTCTATAATTTTGCATTGGCTTAAGTGAATGTCAGCA
Source organism: Maccullochella peelii (assembly GCA_002120245.1). Lineage (NCBI taxonomy): Eukaryota > Metazoa > Chordata > Actinopteri > Centrarchiformes > Percichthyidae > Maccullochella > Maccullochella peelii. The sequence goes on from LKNJ01006554.1 coordinate 8,119, forward strand.
TTTGCCGCATTGATCAATTTAAAAGTAATGATGCATGGAAATTTTAAATTAGTTTTTTTTGTTGGTTTGCCTATCTAACAGTTAATTTCCTACATACCAGCTTTTCACCTGCCCCCCATCCCAAATCCAGTATAGGTACCAGATCTGCTCGGGGTCATTTATAGATGACGTAACACATTCACGCATTATGATTGGCTATACGTTGGAAAGTGTACGGATGCCGTGTGTCCGTGCTGCAGACTACCAAATTCTGCCTCTCTCTTGAGTCATGAATTATATTTATCGTTAGAAAGCTAAACATTATTAAACACACACTTCCCAGGCATTTGCGGATAAGCAAGCTGCTAGCGCTTGCTAACTTTACTCACTCGTTAGACATTCCCGCCGCCAACTAGCTGCATACGCCAATGTGTATCACATGATATAGTGACGCTTCAATGGTCACGCAGATTTTATATTAGTAATACAAGGAACGTCTTTTGCGTAATGTTAGACATGTTTTGGGATTTTTATGAACATATTTTAGACAATAGCCAAAACAATGTATATTCAAAACTTTTCCAAAACATTCTGTTAATTCCAAACCATTTCCAGGCCTGGAAAACAGTTTTTCTAATTTCATAACTATTCCAGGAATTTCATGAGCATGATAAATCTGCTTGGAGTTGTTTTAGATAAATAAGAAAATGTCTTGACAAAACACTGGACATGTGTGGCACTGTAGGCTTAAACATTAGCTTCCAGCCAGTCACAATGATTAAATGAGCTGTTCATTTATCACTTACCTCTCTGGGAGTTACTGATCTCTGAGAGTTATTGATCTTGCGATTGGCTGGTCAGAACTCATCCTCAAAAGCAACTCACTTGAGACGCTCTGTCCATTGAATATTCCATGCCTCAGTGAAATGAGTAATCCTTGAGATAAAATAGTACTCATTGGTAGGAAAATGTTTGCTCACTCCACAGACTTTTTTAGATTCATTTTAGATGTTGAATGTTGTCCTGCTTGTTCTGTTGCACGATGGGCTCACCAAGACAAGTTCCAAACAACTTTTTGTTGTAATGGCAATAAAGGTAACTCTACACTCAATCAAATACAGCTTCTTTTACCCAAATGTAATTCTTTTACCCCAAAAATCTGCCACCTCTATAGTTAGGGTTTGGTTAAGTCAAAGCAACTAAAACTACTTGGTTATGGAAAGATCATGGTCAAGGTTAAAGGAAACCAAATTTCACATTTCGAAGACAGAACGCAAACAATCAGACACTTAGTACACATGACCATCCACCCCGAACTCCTCCATACTGTTACATCCCGTGAATTTGTCTGTTTCCTGTTTTATTTTGAAGTCAGGTCTTTCCTGTTTCCTGTCTGTTCCTGCCCTCCTGTGTCTGGTTAGCCTCACCTGCTCCCTGTTACACACCTGCCCCCGATTTCCTCGTCAGTCCCTTCCCTATTTATACCTGTCCTTTTCCTTTGCTGGTTCATTGTGTGAGTGTGTGTCCTGTGTTGGATGAGTACTGGGAGTTCATTGCATTCTTTTGCGTCCCTTCCCTGTACCTAAGTTCTGTGGTAATAAATCTTGGAAACTGCTTGAGCCTCCTTGTCTGTCTGTGCTTGGGTCCTTCTCCTGCTGCCATGTAACACATACAAGATTTTGCGGCGCTATATGGTCACATAGTGTTATTCACACATACATGAGGTCACTTGTCAGGTAAACGTAAACATGGGTCATTTTAAGCTTTTGAATAAATGACTGATGCTGTTGTTTTCTGGCGAGGACAGTTTCAGAATTATAAATTAAAGAAATCAGTGTCATTTTAACCCCTTAACATGCACTTTTCACCTTTTGTTAATAATGAGTTAGGTTTGAGGTTGGTAAAATGATCTGATCTCATTCCACAGTATGACATACAGAATATATTCTGTATTAGTGTGTTCCAGCTCTTCTTTGAAGCTATATTATGTTTATGAGTGACCTAGACAAACCAAAGAGAGTTATTTACAGCTGCACCATTCCAAAATATTTTGGATGTCTTGTGAATTATTTGGATGGGGATCTCTGTGAATGTCAGGATTTGTGACAGTAAATACATTTCTATCCACCTGTTTGTGCATTAAAGAAACACCAGAAAATAAAAAAAGACGTGGCGAACAACTTTTTACGCTTGGCTGAGGTGGAAAAGTTAATAATGTGTCGATAAAAGCAAAATGCGTCAAAGTGCAATGGAAACAGACTTGGCGAATAAATCGATGGCATACATGCAGCATGTGACTTAAATGTCCACTGAAGTTTCCGGCAGACTGAAGAGACTAAAAATAGCGACAGACGAAAACATCAGGTCTTTGTGGACCAACAATGAGACTGTAACCTTCCTCAAAATAATATATGAAACAAACAAAAATGCCATATTCCCATCATATTTTGACTGCCACTCTTTGAATTACATCATTTCATTGCACCCTCTTCTTCTGCAATGGTTTAATGGCACCCAACCGGAGAATTATTAGCGCCACCAACAGTTTACCTCGATGCACCCAACTCCTAACATTCGCATAGTGCAGTAATGGATGGAAGCACTCATTCATTGATGCCCTCTTTTGCCAATTTTATGAAAAAAATGGCACTAACTTTGGATGGAAACTAATGCCTATGACTGTTGCCTTCATAATTGGGAGCAAAAGCTATGCTAAGACTGGACAAGGTGCTGCCACTCAGAATAGTGAGTGACAATGACAACAAGCAAACAACTGAAGTGGGTTTAACAGCTACACATGTTTTAAAAGTTTGATGCCTGTGTTGGAGTGTGCTTTCTCCAGACCATGGAGGCAGACAATTTTCCTACTTGGATGTATGTAGGAGGTAATGTGGGAGATGTACTCGCAGCAGCAGCAGCCACTGTGGCTGACCTTGGTGCTCCTCACGAATCAGCAAAGCACTCAGCTCAAGCCCAGGCAGGGGAAAAATCACTGTGAATAATTTCTTAATGCTTTAACAGAGGAACAAAGAGGGAGGGTGAAGGGAGGGAGGGAGGGTGAAGGGAGGGTGAAGGGAGGGAGGGAGGGGGACGCTAGAAGAGGAGGAGGACAGAGACATAGTGAGAAGTTGAAATGGATGATAGTGAGACAGAGAGCAAATAGGAACTGGAGACAAAGAGAAAGGAGAGAGGAAGAGGAGCGTGATGATACATAAAGTCAGAGTAAAGAGGGGGAATGGATGAAAGAAGGCCTGAACATGAAAGGGGAATAGGGGACAGGGGGAGTACTGTGTCCAGAGTCCTGGGATCCTTTTGCAGTCTACATTATTCATCGCAGCACCAGATTTATCCAGGGTGACTTACATCGCTCATCATTTACATGCTATCACTCATGAATTATTAAAAATTATGAGTTGAGGGTCTGGTGATCCGTGAAGTATAGGGGTGATGTCCCTGAAGGGATACATTGACTTAGAGGTCAGTCAGAAGCTAGAAGCTGAATTAACAAACATGCAGTGGTTCATGGTAGTCACATTTAAAGATTACATTTTTTATAAAATGCAACACCTGTCTCCAGGAGAAAATGAAATAACAGTTGCTGGAAAGGTAGTGCAGCATGTGACACTAGCAGGAAAACATCCCACAGCACCTGTGTGCATATTAAGTCTATGGTAGAGGTGTCAATAACTAAAGCATCGATACAACTTGCTTTGAGTATCGATACCGGCGTCGATAGGACAGATACAAAAAAACTGAGTGGAGATGGAAAAAACTCTCTCCAAACAAAGTGTGTGATGTCCCCACCTGTTTCACAGATGAAAAAAAAAATGAAGGAACTTAGAAAGATTATCCTGGCAAAACTTTATTTTTTGGTTCACCTGTTCTTAAGTCATAAACACAAGAGAGAAAACAATTTAGATCATAAGTAAATGGATCAACATCATTTTTTTTTTTTTTTTTTTCACACTTGCCTCTCTGGCTTCCGTACATGAAACTAGTCTCACATTACTAGAAAAGATGAGGGTTTATGTTTTATAATTTAGCACAGAAAATGTATATTTCTGATAACATAAACCTGAAGATGCGACATGCGCTTGCCTCTGCTGAAACTGTGACATAATGAACTCTTGTGTGACAGTTCAGGTCTTACCATAATGCTGGTGTCATTCTGGTACTAATGACTTTGGGATCCACATTGCTGGCTCATAGCAGCTTCCAGTCATCTGTCCATGCTAACAACAACAATGCCTAGTGGCCTAAATATGGTAACTCCAACAATATTATCAAGAATATCTCATAGAAATCCGCTATAATCATAATATCCACCCAACCCTAGTGTGTGGTATGGTACTGAGAGATTGCTGCAGGCATTATAAAAAAAGTTTATGATAAAGTTTGAGCTTATTTATATATTGTTTTCTTTATGCAGGGGTTTTTCCACTGTGATATCATATACTGTAGGCCATATATAGTTATACAGTAGGTCGTTATTATAGAACTAGATCCAGGTATGAAACATTAGAGGCTGCTAGAGTCCTGGAGGTTTGACTTGTGGCTGAGTTACTTCAGATGGAGTTTCTTGATAAGCAGACAGGATCACTGTCAATTTGGCAAAACAAAAATGTACAATTTTTTAATTCACCCTTAAATAGAATACTAAACTATTATATACACAAATTCACTAATAATACTGTTAGACAATGTAGAAAAGTAATATTGATTATACAAGAGGAAATGGCGAATAATAAGCATTTTTAAAGCATTTTCCCCTTTATTGGACAGTTTTGACAGTGAGGAGGCAGACAGGACTCTTACTGTCATATACTGTACTTTTTGGAAATGTGTAGGCTATGTCTCAGCTAACTACAATATTTTTAATGTAACTAATATGTTTTCTTGGACTTATATGTTGAGAAAACCACACTATCAAACCACAGGCTTAGACAATTAAAGAATATATCATGATAACTAAATGAAAAGGTCTAGTTTCTTATTACCATAACTTGTTTTAATATCAAAATCAATTGTAATTGTAACAGGCACCCTTTTAGATAATGACTCAACACTTGATTGTTGATTTGATGGTATTTTGCTGTTTAGGTCCCAGCAGTGGATGGTCAACCAACAACTTAAACACCTTTACATTAGCAGGGTCTCAGCTAGCTTATGTAGCCTAGTCGCCATATTTTCTCCTATTCCGCCATTTGGGAAAACAGCCTGAGCATTTGAGGCAGAGGATTGATGAAGGACTTAGTCCTGGCTGGCATCAGCAGGGGGAAGTGTGGCCAAAACATTATGAGACGCTGCATAACCAGCAGAGGTGGCTCCACTTTAAGTGACGCACCTGCATCTGGAGCAAATGAGTGGGCGGGGCATAGGCAGTTTAATGAGATATTGCAGCTGGTACCATATGTCAGCTGTGAGTGTAGCAGACCAGTATGCATACTAAAAAAGAGAACAAAAATGGAGCCACTCACAGCTGAATGTAATTTAGAAATGTTGGTTATCTCTTTACAGTTGGCTTGAAAGGTTATACTGTTGCCCCGAAAACAGAAACTGTATTCATGAAGGAGAAAAAAAAGTATTTTGTTGTAAATAATTCTGTTTGTTAAACATTTTATTTATAGATGTAGTGCTTGAAAGTAAAACCCCAAATTAACAAGCTGAAAAATGAACTGAATGTGTTTGAAACATATCTTCAGTGTATGAAAGATTAAAAAAAGCCCTAAAACTTTTCTCTTAACAAGGACGCTTGTCGTAAATTATTTATACATACTGAACAATTAATTTTTTTATATATATATATATATATATATATTATTATATTCCATTTTCTCTCTCTTACTGTTACATTATGTATTCACCAACAGTATGACTGCATGGTGGAATATTTTGTTATATAAACAGTGGCAAAGTTTAATTGACAGTGTCCTTCCAAAGTCAAAGTTTGGTTGATGCTTGAAGTCTTGTATCATTTCCCGTTAGTACAAATGGTAAAGCACGTTTATTTCTTGTATACTAAATAGGAACTAATAAAACAAACAGTTTCCCAGTAATCCAGCATGCACAGGGCTGTGGATCAGTGGGTCAGCTTTGTGCACTGCACTGCTCAATGTTACTAATTACACCTGTGCTGTTCCTGCTATTACTTTTTAAAATGTCTGACTTGAAATAAGGTCTCTAACACAGTTTCTTTGATTGATTGGATTCTGCTCGACAGACTTGTTCTGTAAAAGTAATGTTTACCACACTGTGAAAGACTCTGATGGCACTGAAAGCAGAGAAGAAACTCATGCACTTCATGCACACTTACTCTCTTGTTATTGCTTTACTTGCTAGACAGCATCTCCAAGGTTCCTTCAGCAAAGAACTGTCCCTCTAGATATACAATGAAGATCAGAGCGCTGCTCAAAGAGGAGTTTTCTTGTCCACAGAGTCTTAACTGAACCTGGTTGTGTGGTTTTACCAGAAGTCTGCAGTAAAAAGGAAAGAAAGAAAGATTATAATTCTTACTACTGTATGTTATCTTATTCAGAGGACGAGAGATCACTTCTCATGATCTTGCTAAAAAAAAGAACAAAAAATATTTATTTTAAAGCTCAGCAACTCTTGTCCAAAGTAGTATCATTTTAGAACTAACATGGCCTCAGGCAGTAGCTGTCAATGAGACTTGGTAATAACACAGGGGAAAGAAGCATTACATTTGATGAAATGGATAGAAAGCTTGAGTGGTTTTATTTAAAAGGTATCATATAGATTCAATTATTAATATTCAACACAAGTAGCCATTCCTTTACCAGTGAAGCTTTAAATTTTGTCACTGAATGCAAAAAGGAGATTAAGTTTGCATACCAATAGTAACTGGTCCAATTTATAGCACATTATTAAGAATAATTTAAGTTAAATGATTTACATTCAAGACCACAGTCTCATCTATTCTTTAGAGAATATATCCCACCCATTAGAACTGAAATTCGATAAGATAAGTAAATTAGATGAGATAAGGTATAGTGAAGCTCTGTGGGCACAGAGTTTTATCTTTGCACTCACCTTTGAACTAAGCAGAAATCCATATTTATGCAGGAGCAGATGCATGTTGACGTGGTTGAACAACATTAGAGAAAAGTTCTAATCTGATGGAATCAATATGATCAGTAAGACTTCGGTTCTATACTAAGATGGGCATTGGCAGTGGGTAGAATCCAGCCATGCTGGGGGTGATTTGTCAGATGTTTTGTTCACCCAGGATCTCGACCTGGACCACTTAAGGAGATTAAAAAGAAACTAAGGTCAGGTGGCTACAAGTATCTGCCATTATGTCTTACTAACACCTCAGATATGTCTTTATGCCGGGAGAGAGGATTCAATGTCAGCTTTTATCCTTGAGTGGCCTCATAATAGTTGATGACATTACCACATCCTACAGAAGGTGCTTGTGATGAGAGTGCATGGCGATGGCAAGAGGAACACTCAAGAGTTTTAATGATGCACTCATTCCAGGGCTGTAGTAAGAAATACTGATGCCATGAATCTTTTTTAAATTCATTTAACTGTAACTGCCTTCACCGTACTGCCAGGACATAGTTCTGCCAGGAGAAATACTAAATTCCTTGTTTTGTGTGACCTTTTGTCTAAAAGCAATCAAATTCATTTTAGAATTAGCCGTCATTTTGTGTAACTGACTGTTCGCTAAGGCCCGCTCTCTTTAGTTACTGTTGCTACGCATGTCACAAGCTTTCCACTCTCACATGGCTCATATGCAGTTTACCATGATAACAGTGGCTGATTTCACTTAAAAAAGTCAGAAGTCTCATTTCTATATGCTGAAGTAACAACTGTCGCTAGCAGATTTTATCAGCTGTACCTAGCTAGCTAATCAAGCTAACATTAGCTCCATGTTGTCTACGGCTAACTTTTTAAAGTCTTAAACGAGAGCCATGTAAAAGGGGTCTTATATATGCACTTGATGGCTACATACAGTACCTGATAACCTGATTGAGGCTAAAGCTGCATATCCAGGACAAAAATGATCCATGTAGAAGGCACGTAACTTAAGAAACAATAGTATTCTTGTATTGCAGCGTAGAGTATGATACGGAAAATGTAAGATCAGACTGATATTTCATTCTAACAAAACCCTGTTTGGTGGCTTACCTTACATACTTCTGTATTTTCAAACAGTATGTTTTCACTTACAACTGATCACTTCACTCACCCATGTGTTTGGCGACTGCGACCCTGTCTCGGGTAACATATGCTGGGGTTGTTGGAGTGTAAACTTCAGCAAAGTGGATGTGTTGTTTTTTTTTTTACATAACATAAGCTGTAACCCCACAAAATAATGTAGCTAGTTATAGATGTGCTTCTTGGCTTTGTGGGTAGTAAGCTAGTTAACCTGACATGCTAACGATTGCAGCTTACGTTAGAGCAGAAAAACAAACTGTTTTAATCCATCCCTTACACTTTTGCTCTTCTTTTTGGTTTTGGAAAAAAACCTCAATGCCTCAACATGTGGAGAAATCCAAAGCTGTGTATAGTAGCAGTTGCTTACCTATAATTGGACAATCAATTCAATTCAATTCAGTTTTATTTATATAGCGCCATA
>LKNJ01006555.1:0-16733 GCA_002120245.1 Maccullochella peelii
ATTTTTGCAATGTTACATAGGTGAAAAAAGGCAGTCCTTGAAGTTTGTTTTATGTGGGAGTTGAAGGACAAATCCTGAGGATGTGATTGATGTTCATATGACCTGATATCTTACCAATTCCTCCTCCCTGAATTTTAGGTTCTTGGAGTACAAGGCGGGGCAACAGACAGATGTCCCATAGGAAATTATAGCATCCTTTTTCAAGCAAGTGCAGGTCTACAGCCTACTTTCGCCAAGGCATTAAGCCATCAGTGAAGCCATTATCCAAGATTTGGATGTTGTCTGCCTCTGCCACTTGGAAAATTGACATTTTAAACACTTTCTTGAGATTATGTTTAGTAATTACACACCAATCACTAGAAGAACAATTTCTGAGAAACGGATACCGGTGTTGGTAAGGAAGGTCAAGGAAACTGTTTTGGAGAAGCTGGAGACCCAGTCGTCTGTGTCATTAACAACTGATCTCCTCCTTAGCAAATTCCACACATTTATACAAGGCTTGTTGTTGGTTCAAAAACAACAAAAAACTATATTGTTTAAGAAAAGACAGAGTGAAGACTCATTGTATATTACAATAGACTTATTGAAGTATTGAATAATTGTTTGATACATTCTGTAATGTTTCTAGGGGAAGACAAGTGTCACCCAGAAAACCTGGTGCTTGCACAAAACAATGTATTGTGTTAGGTGGTGTAAAACATGGAAAAGGAGTGTTGAATAAAGATGGTTAAGTTGATTTCAGCTGCTTAGTGTTTGTATTTGTTTCCTCATAGAAAAGAAATGAAAATTCCCACAAATTAAATTCACCTCTGCAATGCCTTTTGATTATTTTATCAAGATATTTCTCCTGGTACACTACACTTATACATGCACATATGTGGCAATAAAAGAATTTGTTTTCTTTGGGTGTTTTTATGGGAATGTAGATCTTTCAGATCAATTTGAGGAGTGCCTATGGTTTGCATGTTCCACATTTTATCAAGTGTGTCATGCAGTGTGGGACTTGCACTGGACTGGTCCAGGTCTTGACTCGGTCTCGCTCTGCCTTGGTCTTGGTCTTGACTTGGCCTCGGTCTTGACTTGGCCTCGACCCCTCAAAGTCTTGGTCTTGTCTCGGTCTCAATACACTCTGGTCTTGGGCATGACTTGGTCTCGGTTTAGGTGGTCTTGACTACAACACTGCCTGGGACTAAAAGTTCAAATTACTTTGGGTGGAAACGTGACTCTTTACAGAGGACCTGCAAGAGTGTGCTGAAATCAGGATGGCTTGTCACACACGTAGGTTCATCCACTGCATCGGCTGCCTTGTTCTAAATTGCCCAACTGCGGTTACTAAATGTCCAATTCAAGAATTACAGTGCCACTTGCATGAATAAGGAAATGTTTGTCATATTTACTGGGCTGACTGTGCAAAACCACTGGTATGGTATATTACTGTAAATGAGCCCATGGCCACATTAAGACCTGAGTGAAAAAACACAGTCCTCTCTTTAATTTTAATCGAGTCAGTTCAGTGACCCCGCAGTGGGGGTGTCAAAACAAGGGGCCCTGGAAAAAAGAAAAGAAAAAATCAGGGTCATCCAGCAAAACAGTTGAACCTGGCTCAGCTAGTTAGTTAGTTAGACAACTCTCAGACAAATACAACCACTACAAAAAAGACATTGTGTCACCAACAATCAAGAATTAAGTACTACAAAATGCAAGTGACACACACCTCATATCACCAGGATTTGTTTAACTAAGCTATAATGGAAGGTATAAAGGATCTCTGGGCACGGGAAGTCCGCAAAGGCAGTACCCTGTACCTCCATGCTGATGTTAACAACCCATATTCATCATAGAGGTGGGGCGATGCATCACTGAGGATTGCCCGTAATTTCCCTGCCACTTGGGACTCACAAAGCAGCTTCATACTATGCTGTGGTTGACCCACAATCTTGCTAGACATATTAACAATTTTATTGAATGTGTTCTTGTTAACTAGAGACAGTGTGACACGCTGTAGTCAGGCATGGCACCGAGTTGGCCATACTTTGCATACTTTTTAACATAAACAGAGCATTTGTATTGTACCTCTCGCCGGGCTTTTTTTGGTCTGAATGCCCACTAACTTTAATAAACCTATCAACCTGTACCACACATCAAGTATCTTTAGTTATTCAGCTATCTTTGGGGTTAACTGAGATTTTTTGGTATTACAAAGCTGGCTCACTCAGATCACCATGCTATGCTGCATGGCTGACCTGCCCCAGGGCTGATTAACTTCAGATCAGGTAAAATTGAGTCATCATTTCTACAGGATTGTGCTGGATTACTGTTTGAGATTGATTTCTACCTTTTAGTGGTACTTAACTGAATTTAACTGACATTTTACCTTCCAATACTTCATAAAGTAGAGTTGGATGCTGAATATTGTTTTTGAAAGTGATGGGTGGATGTGACATGAACTGTCATTTCAACATGAAGGGGCCAAAAAGGATGACATGTGGACAAAATATGTTTAAGTGTGTGCTACATAAGATATGTGACAATGAAGTGTCTGTGATTTGTGCAACTTGGCTTGAAACCCTGTAAATCAAGTTCACTTGCCCATCAAAGTTCCATTACATGTCATTTCAGTGTGTATGAACCAAATAGTTTGGTTAGTTTAACAGCCTTTGTACAGATGGTCGTGGTGGAGGTGTTGTTCATGAGATGCCAGCAGGTGGCAGTGCAAGTTAATGAATTTAAATGACAAACTCCCAAAGTGCTGAATGTCTACCATACAAGGACACTGAAAATATATAATATATATAATATATTACAGATCTATTACAGATAAAATACGTGTCATATACTTTGTTTTGAAGCATGTACTTCCTGTGAGTCATGCCCTCGCAAGCCTTTTTATGTTATCTAATGTTTTTTTCCCCATTTTTTTTGTATGATGCTGTGTACTGTGTGTGATTAGTGGTTCCCAACGTTTTCGGCTTCACACCCCTTCAAATGAACCAATGTCTTTACACGATATGGCCTTTGTGTGGACGTGAGTTGTGAACAGGTAAACCACAGAGCGATTTTTCCTTTTCAGACTGTTTCGTTTGAATAGAGAACTGAAGCGTTGAAAGTATCCAGTTTTTCACAAGAAAAAAGCAAAGATTAGTGAAAATAACAATCATAATTTTGTGTAACAGAAGTATACTTTTTTTTTTCCTTTTTATCTCTTCAATAATATGGCCCCTCCAGGTTGTGTAGACCACAAACTTGTGTTCATATCTGGATAAAGTGTATTATGTTTTGGATAGTATTTCTGAGAAATAATAGCATTAAGATAATATTTGGTTTGGTCAGTTTGTCTGCACTGATGAACTCCTAAGGCTGTAACAACATAAAGTGACTTTTAAATGCATGATTTCTCCAATTGGTGTCAAAATATGACCTCATGTACATATATGTTGTACTGTACACCTTGTAGGGTCTGGATCATGGAAAAGAGCCTGGAGTGTCTCCATCAAAAAATTAAGAGCACTGACTTTATCTGAGAATTTTACAAAACACCGATAATTAAAAGTACACGTTTTGTCATCACACATTGATTGAATGGTTCTCTCTAACATGTAAATAATCAAGCTTGGCATAGACTGAATCTAACTATTTGGAAGTGCAATAGAATGTTATATAGTCTGTGATTAACATACAAGGCTATATACTACACGTATATACACATACAGTACATCATGCCATGCACTGCCATCCAAAGGGTCAAGTCTGACCTTAAAAAAAAATATCAAGGACTTTTTTTCTTCTTCCTCTCTCTATTTTCACCACTCATTAAAGAAGAGTGATGGCTTCCACAGATGCACACACACACACTCACACCAGGTACAACAGCTAACCCAGACCAGAAACCTGGCAAATATGGGAGCAATTACCTAGAGGCCACAGGGATCAGCTCTTTGGTGAGGTTCTCCGAACATACATACGTACTGTAGCAACACATTCACATACACACACAGGTACAAACATACCACTGTAGCACACATGGGCAAATATTGACACTGTCCTCATATTCATGCCACAACTGCTGTACGGTACACTCAACTTTCCAAGTGTTCCTCATCCTCGTCTCTAGACTTACACTGAGCAGCTTCTTTAAACCAGCAGCAGCTTGCTGAGAGCCTAGCATGTCCAAATAAACCAAAGTAGAATATCAACAATACAACTACTAGAACCATTTTTATCAAATATAAGTACATCTAATACACCACTTGAAAATGTCAATGCGCTCCAAAGGAATGGAGTAATATATTATTTTATTTAGTTGTGAAAATTGAGTTGAAAGCAGTTTACCTGACCATCTTGCAGCAGAATCACAGGTGTTACTAATAACATTAACAAAGACTCTGTTCTATTCAAGTGTCCAAGTAAGCCATGACAGTGTGACAGTAAGCCTGCGTGAACAATACCAGGACCCTGAAAATGAAGCAGCTAAATGGAATATAGACATAATTCATTTTATTATTTACACCTGTGCTTTTCCTATTGTCACATGTCAAAAAGTCCCCTTTGAAAATATCTGATTTAATGTTCAATTACACTACACAGCAACCTAACAATGGCTTGAATTGTCAGATTGACAAGGGCCAAATGAAAAAAATCCTGTATTTGCTAACTGGCTAACGTTAGCTGGTAAGGTAGCCACTTTAGCCACCATATGAGCATAGAATACACATTGTTTCATTGTTAATCATAATAAATACATTTGATTAAAGCAGCATCAATTGATTTTTTTATGGCAATCTTGTTAGCAAATTGTTCACTATTTACACATCTAGCAGACATGGACCAACATTAACATTCATTTGAAGTCATGTTTCTGGCCACGTGACAAATGTAAGTCTAATACTCCCTCTCTGTGAGCTCTGTTTTTGGTCTCCACCACCTCCTGAGGGAAATATCTGGCTCTTTAGCTGCTAAATGCTCCACTATGTTCAGCACAGGGTTGTCACGGTCATGAAATTTCTGGAAAAGTTATGAAATTAGAAAAACTGTTTTCCAGGCCTAGAAATGGTTTGGAATTAACAGAATGGAAATGGAAAAGTTTTGACTATCCATTGTTTTGGCTATTGTTTTCATAAAAATCCCAAAACATGTCTAACGTTACACAAAATACGTTCCTTGTATTACAAATTAAAAATCTAGTGCTGCGCTGCGTGTTCGTTGAAATGTCAGTAGTGGCGTATGCAGCTAGTTGGCAGCGGAAATGTCTGAAGTTAGCAAGTGCAAGCAGTTTGCTTATCCACAAATGCCTGGGAAGTACATGTTTAATATTGTCTGGCTTTCACACAACAGCTATAATACATGGCTCAAGAGAGAGGCCGACCCTAGCCTGCATCCTATGATCACTATATAGACTTTCACTTTTTTAAACTACTTAAATGAAGTCGTGGAAATGGGGTTAAATATTATGGAAAAGTTATGGGAAAGTTTTGAAAATGTATTGGTAAAAATGTGTGGGAACCCTGTCACTAGCTAGTCTCTAACTGTGTGTGTCTGGCTGTTTGCTGCTGAGCAGGTAGTGTACAGGGGGTTTTGTGATGTGAAGTCACTAGTGCTTAACCTGTGGGGGCGCTGGTTAGTGAGTAAGTTAGTTACGTGCTGAATGACCTGAAATAACGAGGTAGAATAGAATAAGCATTCAGCAAACAGTCGTGTTTGCTGAATATATAAGCATATTAACTCCGTCTGAGTTAATATGCACTCATCATTGTTCAATAACAATATATGACAGGTTTATTAGAACTTTTTCCACTTAATTTGACCCCAAAATAATGGTTAGTACAACTTTTCATAAACTTTTACTCAGTAGCTGTCCAAGGGCCCTTTCCATTCTGTTGGTGCTAGCAGCTTCTTTTAGTTTGTCTCTGAATACAGTTTCAGGTCACATTGATGAGCCCATTCACAATTCCTGCTGCGTCTCCCACAACAGAATTACATAAAAATGAATGTCATGGGGAAAGTGACAGCAATGTTCGCATTTGGGTAGTTTTTTTCCTCCAGGTTTTCCCGTATGTGGGTATTTGGAGTGTCATTAAAGATAAGATAACACATAAAGGGCAGGACAGGGAGAATGGTTGATAGTTTACTACCAGTTTGTGTACTTTTAGGTACACCTATCATCATTTCAGAGATGACAGCTCAGTGTTATGGCTGCTAATGCACTGTTAGTCTAATAACTATTAATGTGTCTTAATTATTAATGTAATTGTATATAAGATAGAGGTGGATTCACAAAGTTCATCAGTGATTTTCTTTCGCATATAGGTCAATTCACATGGCTTATGTTGAATTAATCAAGTGTCTGTGTTTGCATTTGTGTGTATGCAGGTGTATAGTGGCTAGTTTCTGAGCCTGTATGCAGTGAGATGATTTTCAGAAAAAACTGCATATATGTGTCTGTGTGGCATCAAAACTCATGCCTGAAATGTTGAAACTGATCTCAATGTGGGAGCCGTCGAACGCAGTGTGAAGATTTGTACTTGAGAAACACACACACACATGTTCTCAGTCAAAAAAGGAAGTGAGGAGGAATTTTCATTTGAAAACATCTGGAAGCTCTTTCACCCCTTGACCCCATCCCCCGCTCCATTCCCTCTCCATGCCTCCTCCACCTCACTCCAGGTCTTCTAGACCTGTGTCTGGAAGGAGTTAAGTGTATACACCAGCATGTGTCTGCTGATGTGTGTATGCATGTTAGTGTGTGTGTGTGTGTGCACACACACACACAGGCCAGGCAGGCAGGGAATAGCTTGTGACCTCCAAACACAGAAACCACGTGGTTAGATGTGGTACTGCAGTCCTATTCAAAAAGATTTTCAAATGAGATCAAAGAGACAAAATCTCACCAGGCTATATGACGTGCTGTCACAGTGTTGATGCACTTGGCTGTGACATCGAAGGGCAAAATGTGAGCTAGCTCTGGTGACCACATTTTAATGATCATTTTAATGATCAAACCACATTGGCTACATGGCTCTGCATTAGTGCAACCACGACTTAAAGGTTCCCGGTGGAGATTTCTTAACAAAGTATGCAAATGAATTAAGTTATGTTTAAATTCAGTGTTTTTCACCAAAACATATTACGTGCATCCTTGATGCCTAACAAACATGTTGAAAGGGTGCATAATGAGATATAGTTTGTGCTTTAACAATCAAAGAGGAATCTTACAGTGGCTACAATGCTCTGACTCAATTGTTTTCAGCCGAATAAATACAGGATGGGAAATAATTATACTATTTTCAAAACATTTCTGACACCACTAAGTAGTCTGTGCTTTCATTTACCTGCTAAGAGAATTCATTATTGCATTACAGTACTTAAAAGTGTCTTTTTTTAAAGAATGATAATCCCCCGCTTTTATTTTGAATGCCAAATGCAAATCCTAGAAGCCTTCATTCAAAATGTCCCCTACTCCATGCGCTTAGTTTAGCAAGCCATTCACACATGTATTAATCCGTTTGCTTGGTTTATCAATCGTGCACATATAAACTGTTCAACTGGTTTAGCAATCTGTACTCCCTAGCGGGGCTCCGACCTTCCTCATAAAACATTTGCAACTCTGATTTTTTTTTTTTAATATATTTTGGAATCTGCATTTGTTTACATCCATGTTTACTAGCTCTCTGCCAAATGCTGGCTTAATGCAAAATTTCTTGGTGCTTTAAAGCCACCAGTTGTTGATCAGTGGAGTTCAGCATCAACAGAAATGTTTTTCACATCGGCAAATGCTTGTGAGCCTGGTGCATTGTTTGGTATGTGTATGAAATACAAACAAAACCTATTCATAAAAACATTGCTCCATAGCACTACTACTGGACAAAAACTCCACAGTGTACATTTAAGTAAAGTGTCATTTAAAAAAAAAAAAATTATATATATATATATAGGTACCCTTTAGGTTTAGGCACCAAAACTACTTGGTTAGGTTTAGGAAAAGATCATGGTTTAGGTTAAAATAAGTCACATGATGTAACTTCATGCTTCGATGAGAGATTCTGGTAGTGTGACATAAGGTTAAAGGGTGACAGACTGGCAGGGTGGCCTGGTGGTTGGAAAACAATCTTGTAACTTTGATTCTTCAATGACCCAAGAATCTGCCTCCAGTAAGTCCAGTGTTTGACAATGAGGTCCAGCTTCACTACATTGATATGGTGAGTTTCAAGTTTTTTCAGTAACTAAAATATATTTAGACTGTGTATATCCATTTTAAACTGTAAACTTGACTCCTGCACTCTGTCTATTCTACTCCTTTTGGATGGTTGATGTAAGTGTAGACCCTGGCTCTTTGCTTGCTCTTAGCAACACATGAAACACACATGTAATCTGCATCACGCCAAGGTCTCACCATTAAATTCACTGAAAGCTGTTCACCTGCCTCCTCTTCCTTTTCTGTCCTCTAATAATTAACCTCTGCTCTTTTCATAAAGCATACACTGACTTTTTGGTACTCACCCATTTTCACATCTTTCTTTGTTGGGTTAGGGTTCAAAAGTTTAATTGTGCTGCAGGCACACGTGGTTCTGAATCCTTCCTCTGCTCGCTTTTTTGAGACATATCAAAATGAAGTGAAATGGGAAAAAAACAAAACCATTTTTGGATTTTATTGAAACACTCTCAAATGATGTCTGTCCTATTTAATTTAATCATCTGTGTCATGATTATGTCATTTGTGTATCTGTCTTTATGAGCAGAACAGTCTTTTGCACAGAATACATGATCTGCATTAAATCCTACCCTCTGAAATGTCACTCAACAATTCCAGTATGCTTAAAGGAATAGCTTGAGACTTTGGGAAATATGCTTTTCTTTTTGAGTGTTAGATGAAAATATCTATACCACTCTAATGTCTGTACACTAAATATGAAGCTACAGCCATCAGAGTATTAGCTTAGATCGGGAACCTGCCAGCAGAACAAGCACACTGCACTTTTACCCCTAACCTCTGTTCAGAGTGATGTCAAGTTGGAATGTTTTGACCTGGTTGATGCTGAAACTCTCAGGAAAATAGTAACAGAACTGAAGCCCTCCACGTGTTCCCTTGAACCAATTCCTACCTCCCTTTCTAAAACTATTTTTAATTCTGTATCTGAAGACATCCTTGGCATAGTAAACCATTTCCAGTAGCTTGGTGTCTTCCCCACTGATCTTAAAACTGTTTTAGTGAAAACTCTTTTAAAGAAAGGGAACCTGGATACCCCATACACCCAGCAATTATAGACCGATTTCAAATCTTCCATTTTTAAGCAACATTTTAGAGAAACAAGTTTTTAATCAGTTAAGTAACTTTTTAAACTTAAACACTAAACTAGAAATGTTTTAATCAGGTTTTAGAACACATCACAGCACAGAGACAGCCCTGCTAAAAGTAGTAAACAATATCTGAAAAAAACCTTGACAGCAACAAGCCTTCAGTTCTGGTGTTAATTGACCTGAGTGCTGCCTTTGATACTGTGGACCACCAGATGCCTTTAGACAGATTAAGTGAGCATGTTGACCCGTCTGAAACTGCTTTTAACTGGTTTACCTCGTGTCTTTGTGGAAGAACATTGTTTGTATGTATAGATGACTGCTCCTCCAAACACTAAGAGGTTACCTGTGGGGTACCACAAGCATCAATTTAAGGACCGTTACTTTTTCATTTGTACATGTTACCTATGGGCAGTGTCATCAGGAGACATGGCATCTCTTTCCACAGCTATGCTGATGACACCGAGCCAATTGACTCACTTTTTAAATGTATTTTAGATATAAAGGCCTGGATGTCACAAAATTCTTTGCAGCTCAACCAGGATAAAACAGAAGTACTGATCATTGGTTCAAAAGCTCAGAGAGAGAAACTGGCCTCCAAGCTAAATACACGAGGACTGAACCCAAGCCAGGAAGCAAGAAATCTAGTGTGCGGGGTGTCACAAAAACAGCATTTTTTCGTTTGAAGAACATTTCCAATGAGGCCATTTCTCTCTCTGACCAACACAGAGAGACTGATGCATGCTTTTATAATAGCAGGTTAGACTATTGTAATGCTCTCCTTTCTGGTCTACCCAAGAATACAATCAATCAGCTACAATGAATTCAGAACTCTGCTGCATGAGTCTTTACACTGGTTACCTTAGAAATGCTTCTGGTTTATGAACTGAGAAGGCCCTTCATATCCTCAGGTTCTTCTCTTTTAGCTGTTATTGTTATTAAATAGAATGAGATAAAAGCCTTTGTCAGCAGCGACCAAAAGGTCCAGCTTTGCTACACTTTGTTGCATTCTTTGTTTTATATCTTGACCATGATTCAAGACATGGTAGTTGCAGGCTTTTGTACGTGCTAAACCTGATTACAAGTATGTCTTCCCTACTTCAAAGGTGCCAAGTATGACTAGTGACCAGTTGCTTTCTTTATTGTTCTTCAATCAATCAGCACATGGAGTGATGATAAATCAGGTCAATAAATAATGATAATCATTCTTCCCCATTTACGTGTAAGGTGCATAAATGAGAAAGATTGTCTGCAGTTAAGTTACAGGCAACTGCAGTTAACCTAACATGCATTTGTTTTAATGTTCTCTGTAATGACTGAAACTGAAGCTGTACAATGTGGACCTGATTCAGGGGATGGATTTCTTTCGAAGTCACCTGGAACTGAGTCGTCGTGATGTCACAAAAATCTGAATACATTTTAGAAAATGTTTTGGCACGAGGCCTCTACACAGTGCAACAATTGAAGCACAATGCAGGACACTTTTGGTACCCAAACCCACCATATTGCCAATTTTGTTGGGGTTGTCCATGCTTGTCAAAATGTGTTGGTGTCATTTCGACAATAGATAGCGAAAGACAAGCTGACAGTGTATCAAGCCTGTGTTGCTGTGAGATTGTTTTGGAGTCTTTCTCCCCCATAGTGGTCAAATTTCACTAAATGCAGCTTTAACTTAACAATGTATGTTGTATATGTTTATATATGCTTAGCGTCTTTCAGCTCATTATTTTGGTTTTATGACCCAGATTGTTACTGTTGTTCATGCTCTGATAAACCCACTGTACACTACCTGCCGAGCACCAAACCAGACAGACAAAGTTTGTGAGAAGATGGGGGCTATTCCATAAAGTGCGCTAAGGAAACATGGGGATTGAAGTCCAACACCTGACTTGAATGAACAAATCAGTTGGGGGGAAAAGCGGTCTCATAAAGGTCAATTCAAGTTCACGCAATCAGACTAATTGGACACAGGTTCAAGTAGTCTAAATAATTGCATTCACACACTATTCGTGCAGCCCGAGAGGTCGAACGTGGATCAAAACTGATCCAATGTGGCAAACAGCATTGGTAAAGAGACACCATACTACCCTGCACATCTCCGACAGTACAGCTCAGGGTCAGCCAAAGGGTCTCACCTGTCCCTGAAAGCACGTTCTCTTTGAAATGCCCTGCGTGCTATGATAACTACCTCATCCACCACCTCACCAATGAAAGAAACAGCCATGAGAGACAGAGAACAACACATGGGTTTAGGTCTATTTATATACCTTTACTTAATTCTTTCAAAAACTGTAGAGCCACTGAAAACATTCAAGTCTATTTTCACATGTATTGCGGTAAATAGCACAAAATGAGAAACAATAAGTAACTGAGTAACAGCAATCCCTTAACGACATTCAACATGGAAAACAAAAACTGAGAAAAAGGTTGGTAAAATACAGCTGGGGTGAAGAAATGTAACAGCCACCTCACTCATGGTTAAAACTATAAACCAGCACAAAAATGACATTTACCAACACAATCCACCATGTTCTGAACAGACACATTACAAACACTAACAAAAAGTAACATTTGCATTTCGGAACATAAAACAGCAAACTGAACTAACTATTCAGTCCAGCACTAGGCATGATGGGAAATGTGAGGCGTTGCTACAGTGTTAACCAATACATTAACCAATACATATGACAGAGATGATAGAAGTATATGGATTCAGATAGTACAATTGCAAAAAATTATATTGACCAGAAATGTAGTGTTATATAGCTATTATCATTATATCGGGGTAATTTACATTATTTTATGTGCCATAAGCCTAAACATTTGATATCACATACCATATACTTACACACGTACTGTATGTAGGTCTATATCTTATCATCTTTCATTGTATAATTTATTTATTATTTATTTAAGTTGATTTTCTATAAACCTTCATTTTTTGACTGGTAGGTTAATAAAGTCAAATAATATGGCAGCACACCAGAAAGTCAGAGGTAAAGTCATGGCTTTCCCATCGGGTCAGTGTTACAGAAACTCTGGTTTAAAAGCAACAACTTAGGCTTAGCCTGACAGTTAGCCTGCCCCGGACCAGAGACCTGTACTACGAAGCAAGTTCAACATACCCAGGATACCTTTTCATTATCTGGCTTCACGAAGACTAACAACCACGATCACGCTGAGCTGTCACACGATGGTGGTTATCAACTAGGTAAATCAACCCAGGGTTTCCCAATCTAGCCATGAGCGTGTTCACATAAAAGGGGCGGTGTTTTCAGCATTCGACCAATCACAAACAGGACACGTGTACTGGGAGCAGAACAGCATACTTTACAAATGAAGAACAAACTATAATATTAGAGAAATACAAAGAAGTTAAACACATCATCCAGGCTAAAAGCAACACAGCTGCAGCTGCCTAATGCAGGAGGGACAGCTGACAAAAAAAACAACGACTGTGAATGCGTAACGTTAAATTAACAAGCTTATGATACCACCGCCCCATGATTAGGGCATGAGTAGATCTGACTATAGGCTACTTAAATTTGTGTATTTCATTAAATTAATGTGTTGCTTATGGCATGTATATAACAATTTTAGTCTTTCCGGCGGTGTAAAATGGATTTGGAAGTAAATATCTTATTAGTACAATAAGTACAAGACTTCAGTACTTCAATCAGTCTCTGTTGTAGGAGGATATCGGTATACAAAAGCACAATAAATGGCTTTGACATTGCTTGCAAGAAGCTGACACAGATAAGTCAGGCCCTCCAACGAGAAACTATATCTCTCATACAAAAAGAGTTCCTCTCACGATTGACACACCGAGCTCCATGGGATTTTCTATTGGTGATGCCATTTTCCAAGAGAAATGATTGGTTAGTAGGCGGTGCTTTTATACGCGTTGATCTATTATCTTGAACATAACCTGCTCCAGAGCACCATGGCGATGTTCCCCTGGTAAGAAGTGAACCACCGTCGTAACCCTGAAAACCTGGAGTTAAACTTGAAGTTACCTCGCTAACCCCAAATCGTGCTTTGTAGTACAGGCCTCAGTTAGTTTTCCAGCATAAGCTGCTATACTAACTGAGCTTGAACTATGCTGAATTTGCTTTATGAAACCAAATCAACTGAAAGTGAGTCCTACTAACCGAAATAAGCCTGCATTATTTGGTAAACTTGCTTTATGGACCAGGTGAAGCATTTAGCAGCTGAAGAGCTTAATGTTTTTCTCAGGAGTTGGTGGAGACCAAAACGAAGCTAAAAGAGAAAGAATATTGGACTTACATTAACTGAGTGGCAAGAAACACGACTCCAAATGAATGATCATGTTGCATGGATGTGTAAACAGACAGCTGTTTGCTAACATATTAAGCAAACATGTTAAGCAAACATGTTAAGATCTTTAAAACGTGTCAGTGTTGTGTTTACAGCTTTCTCCCCCAAGTGTCGAAAAAAAAGAAGAAAAAACACTTGTAACTTTTATGTTTTGTTCACTGTCAGTTATCAGTCCACATAGTGAGATGTACCCCTTTAAGGTAAATGCTTCCATAAATTGTCAGATAGCCCATTATCACAATTATCACACATAAAAGATAAAGGTTTTTTTGATTAAATTTCTTTTGAATGATCAATATAGGCCTAATAAAACTTAATATTCCTTACACAATATTTTCTGACCATAACTTCTGTGCGCACAAGTATTCTAGGCAATATAGCTTAAATGTGTTGCCATATGTGCAAATAATGATAGAGGCAAATTGTACCATTCTAACTGTTGTTGTGACCAATTGATACAATCAATATTATTAGGCGACCAATATACATTTCCATATGCTGCTTGCAAGTGTTGGCCTACATAAAAATGTCTGTGCAGTGTCCTACAGCAGTGAGGAAGCTTATGCTGCTTCAAATCCTCACGACGTCTCTCTCCTGAGTCTTGTCCTGTGCCTGCTTTGGACAACTTGCCTGATTAAACCACAGCTGCAGTAGGCTATACCCTCCCTCCGCTGCGTCATCCAGGGTGGTGGGGTGGGGGGTTGCTCCTTTTAAACCAATACTACAAGTTGGATTTCAACCAGAGGAACCGATGAGTGACTCGATGTCACTTCAGCAGAGGAGGACCTCAAAACGTTGTGGACGTGGTTTACTCTCCGCTCCGAGGGCTGGAGGATGCATTAGACCACGGAGAACTGTTTCACCTCTGCACATTAACGGGAACTTGTCTCGGTTTGATTTTGGTATCTTAGCCTACATGTGCATGACATGGACACACCGATATAAGAAGGCGGATATCAGGCATTATTACAATTACTGGAGCAAGCGACTCAGCCCGGAGCGGCAGCGCTGAAGAAGCGCACGGAGAACACGCACAAGTGTGTCGCTTTATGTTTTATTATCCTCTTTGCCCGCTGATATGGTTTGAACACTCCTTCCATCTGAGGACACAGGCTGAAGGATTCTGCATCTTGTCGCTTTTGGGCAAGATCAGCACGGAGTTGTGGTAAAGATGCAGCGGAGGGAAGTGTGGCATCCGTGGCTGCTGATCCTCACTGTGGTGTCGGTGTCAGTCAGCGGATTTCCCACAGTCCGAGACAGAAACCCTGTAGCGTCTGTTACTGAGGTAAACCACTCCACTATCCTGCATGCTGCTCGGAGTATAAGGCTGCTGCAATAGGCTACATTTTTGAGAGACAGTCAAGAGAAGAATGATGCTTTTGACATTTGTAAACTGACATTTCTATTCCAAAGTTATTCCTCATACATGCATATTGGGATTTAATATGACAAGTTGGGTTTTCCTAATATTGATTTCAGCTTATAAATCTTAGATGTTCAATACATTAGAGCTGCACTCAACTTAACATTGAGCCCTGTCTTTTATAGGTTTTGATGATGTTCACGTTTTAACAAACTCTGATGGACATGGGCATAATTTATGAACCCTCTGGACTAAATTAAAACTGCAGCGCAGACTGTTGCCTCTCCTCAATCATATCCTACTGTGCCATCTAATGAGATGGGTAATGTTGAAACCAGTTGCATCACGCGTTTGGCATGCTCTGATTCACACTCATCCCTCTGTCTTAAAAACACTCTCCTCTCTCTTGGTCTTTCCTTGGGTCTGTTGGTCTCTTTCTTCCTTACATCAGTATTGTATCAAGCATCATGCGCCTCATTTGTAGATTTGACCATGTTAATCAATGATGTACTGAAGGCTAAAAGTAAGAAGGCAATATTTCCCATTTTCCTTGTCTCCACACCCAAGTCAGTTATATGTAGACTTGTCCATAGACTTTAAGTTTTTTGATCTATTTAAACACTACAGATGAGTAGACCAATGTAAAAAACTGAACAGGTCCATGTTTAAAGTGAGCAAGATGAAAAATCATACACTTCTAGCCAAAAACAATGCACATCACATGTCAGTCTTTCTGAGTTTTATTTCAGCAGCATAATAGTTATACTGCAGTAAATAAAATATGAATATATATATTATTAATATATTTTATTGATGTTTACTAAGGAGTACCCCGGTAGCTGACGTGGTGAAGTGCGTACCATGTATCAGGGCTGAGTCCTTACCGTAGTGGCGCGGGTTCGAATACGGTTTTCTCTACTGTGACTATCAAGAAAATAAAGTAGAAATGGCAAAATATAAAAAAATAATAATAATATCGATTCAGGAATCAAAAAATTGTAAAAAAACAAAAGAAACACCCCTACTGTGCACTGCTACTACTTTTCAACAACAGAGGACCTGAGCTGCATTGGTAGTTGTGAATGACAACCAACCAATGCTAAAACACATTTTGCATTTCCAGTTTATTTAGTGATGAGGTGTATACTGCAGCTGCAGCCTGCATGCACTCGTCAGGTGAAGTAAACTTTACGCCAACCTGCTCAGACAGAGACTCTCAGTCTAGTCTTATGAATGGACAAATGGCTGGCTGGGTTTTAGACTCTTGGCAGAGGGCATGGCTTTACACAGTCGTTGAAGAGGTGA
The DNA here is from genome assembly GCA_002120245.1 of Maccullochella peelii. Taxonomy (NCBI): domain Eukaryota; kingdom Metazoa; phylum Chordata; class Actinopteri; order Centrarchiformes; family Percichthyidae; genus Maccullochella; species Maccullochella peelii. Next base: position 16,295 of record LKNJ01006555.1, read on the forward strand.
AAGAACATTTGTGAGTGGCCTGTTTAATCTAAAAATCAACTGTGCACATTCATTGCAAGATAACAGCTGCTTTTCTGCTTGCTTTTTTATTTACAGTAGCTTTTGTTCTTTTAGGGACAAGGTCTATGGGGATGGTTGGGCATGTACACTGTGTGACATCAACACCAGTGACCACAAGTTGTGACTTTTACCTAAAATTAGTAGCTGCATTTACATGGACCCTAATATTCCATTCCAATAATAATAGCCCAATTAGAATAAAAATGCCTCATGTAACCACCTCAATCAGAAGAGACTGACCCGATTAAATTTAATTCAGTTTAATTTATATAACCCCAGATCACTACAGAAGTTATCTCAGGGCTCATTTCATGTAGAGCAGGTCTAGACCGACTCTTTCTATTTACAGAGACCCAACAATTCCCACCATGAGCAAGCA